>JAJOOF010004932.1:0-25859 GCA_029582545.1 Solanum lignicaule
TGCTTCAATCTGGTGGGCAACTTGGAAAGAGAGAAATTCTAGGTGTTTTGAGAGCGTAGAGAATAGTATGCAGAAAGTTAAACTCAACTGCATTTTGTTGTTATGTTTTTGGTGCAATCAATTATACTCAAATGAAACTGTCTCTATAATTGATGTTCTAGATTCAATTTAGATTTAGAATAGTGGAGTTTTTGGAGTTCATCTGTATATAAGGTTTAGTACTGCCCATGTACTATTGTGTTATAATACAAAGTTACCAAGTTTCAAAAAAAAATAAACTCCTAGGCTCATCTCAAGTGGAAATTTTGGAATCCAAGATTCTGGTGCCATAAAATTGCACTAATTTGGATTCAGCTTACATCTATAGTTAGATAATTGGGAGTCTGTCGAAAGTGTCTCATGATCTTGGGTTAGTGGGAATGACTAAGACTGAAAACTCATATTTGTTCACCTTATCCTGCATGCCAATACATGGATTTCAAATCCATCAACAAAAATGTAGATTTTTCTTATTGATATTGTCAGCTCATTCACTGTCTTGGTCATTCCAATTGATTACCTTTCCTCTGCAATTAGGTCTAAGTATAGCTTCTGAATGTGTTTTTACAAGGTAAATGACCTCGTAGTTAAGTGTTTACTTCGTCTCTTGTTATCAGACGATATGATTTAGATTCACTGCATGCCTATTGGAAGTTGATTTTTATATCTAGTTGAATGGCTATGCTCTTTGTTACTCTTAACAATGTGATTTTCTTTACTAAATTTGGATTTCTTAAGTAACTTCCTTGTATTCTTCTGATCGTGTAATTGGTTAAGGAAAAAAAAATCACCAATGCCATGGATATTCTGTCCTCTGTTTGTTAATTGCTATTTAAATTTTAATTTCCTTTTTCATGAGTAATATTATATTCCCTGTTTTGTCTGATTTACGTGAGAAGAACGATTTGGAAATGGGGATGCTAATTATGGGATCCTGTTGATTTCTATCTCGAAGTTAGGTCTTCCTTGTTGCTACATGCCTAAATCACCAGCCTACCTGAGCAGAAACATGTCTAGGTTTCCTTTCTTTTGCCTTCTTCTGTGAAAAAAAGAAAATAAATTTAACTTCCCAAGCTTTCTCATTGCGTATCAGCTCATCGTTTCAAGCTTTCTCATTGTGTATCAGCTCATCGTTTCTTGTTTGTCAAATGCTTTATGCTGAAAAGTTAGTTCTGTTCCTGCATATTTACTTTTCCAGTCGCTTAATTTACTCTATTAATTTCCCCTTCTTTTTGAAAGAAAAGAAAGACTCATGTTTTTGGCATGACTGTTGAATTTGCTGAGGCCTTCAGTTGATCATAGCATTTCTTGTGACAGTTGTTTAATACTCTTTGGGACCTATTCTTTGTATACATTTCTTGACATGCTTACCAATTTATGGAGGTCGGAAACTGATACTTCTTATGAACCTGCAGGCACTAGATTATTGCCATTCACAGGGAATAATGCATAGGGATGTCAAGCCTCATAACGTTATGATAGATCATGAACTGCGGAAGCTTCGCTTGATAGATTGGGGTCTTGCTGAATTTTACCACCCAGGGAAGGAATATAATGTTCGTGTGGCTTCAAGGTGAGATAATCTGCCGACAGTATGGCTGGACCTGGCATAGTTGCTTTGCCAGCAACAACTTCCTACATATAGCTTCTCTATCTGTAGATCCATGCTCTACTTGCAAATTGTTCTCTGGACAAGTCATGAGTTTTTAATCAGAAAGCAAGTGACTTTGCTATAGATTTCGTAAGTTAGAAGTAATAAAAGGAACATCATTCACTTACGTATACAACAACTACCCTTCAGTTTCAAACAAGTAGGGGTCGGTTATATGATTTTTGTTGTCCATGTTATTCCATTTAAACCCATATCTTGCACATACTGTGCAAACACAGATAAAGTTTTTATAGAATCTCTATGTTTTCTCAAGGGACAAACTTTTGAAAAGCTAAACCACTCCTAGAAAGTATAGGACCTACAGTAAGATTCCTAACATTTTAGTATATTCTTGACTAATATGTAGTGTCTATATAGATTTTTTTCTTCCATTGTGCCTCTCTGTAAGTTTGCATGGATCCCTAGAATTATAGGTCTGTAGAGACAACTTCCTTCCATGTGATTTTAGGTCTACCTCTTCCTTTTTTAACACCTTCACTCACCATGGTTTCACACCTAGGAGTCAGTGCATCAGGAGGGGTTAATGCAAGACATAACCAAATCATCTCAAGCAACCGTTTCTCATTTTATCACTGATGTGTGCTACTTGATCCTTCTCGCGAATGTGATCAGTTCTCTAATCTTGTATGATCACTCATCTATCTTAGCTGCAACATTTATCTTGTGGATGTGTAAACTTTTAATGGCTCAATATTCACTCTCATATGACATTGTTGGTCTTATAGCTGTTCTATAGAGCTTACCTTTCACTTTTGGTAGGCATCCTGCTATCGCATAATATTTACTATAGCACTTCCCAATTACAACCGTTAGATTTTATTTTATTTGTAACATCTTTGTCTATTACTACATTCAAATAGCACTTCCCCATTTCAACTGTTCAATTTTGATTTTACGTGTAACATCTTCCTCTATTACTCCTTTTCCTGGAACAGTGAGCCTAAAATTCTGAATGTTTGCATTTAGGCATTGCAATCTCATCTAATTTCATCTCAATTTCACTCTTCTTTATGTTGACTAAACTTGCAATGCATATATCCACTCTTACTTTCACTTATCTCTAAAACCGTTACTTTCTAGATGTTGTTCACTTATGTGTAGTAGCAGAATTAGGTTGCATGCATTTTTTGTTAAGGTGAAAATGACCTTCTGTAGTGAACCATTTTGATCAGTCACTAAGATGGCTTGCTTACAAAGAGTGGAAGTTGCTTCTGCACCATACCCAATTAAAGAATACTTAAACAATCAATGGGATTATAGGAGAAGGTTAGGAATTGTTTAGGTTAAACTAACTCTTTATCAGCATAGCTGCATATGGGAAATTGGTTTCACACTGTAAGTTAGTGGTTCATAAACTATGAAGGCTATTGAAGCAAGTCTGAGGTCTTCTTTTCTTGCACTTCAGATATTTCAAGGGCCCTGAACTTCTAGTTGACTTGCAAGACTACGACTATTCTTTGGACATGTGGAGCCTTGGCTGCATGTTTGCAGGAATGGTGAGAAATTTTATGATTCATAATATAAGCTGTCAGTTGGTTTATAGTTTTAAGGTATCAGTTGTGGGCCTGGGAAACTATAAACATCTGAAAGAACTTGTTAGAAGTTTGTATTTGTTTGTTTGGAATCAATCTTCTTTTTCCTCCTGTTTTCTTTGTGCCTGACCAAACCTTTTCTTTGGTAGATTTTCCGCAAGGAACCTTTCTTTTATGGCCATGATAATCAGGATCAGCTCGTCAAAATTGCAAAGGTAATGCCTAGTAACTAACCAATGGGTTTATATACCTTAATTTTGTTCTTTGAATGAGGGGGGACGGGGGGGAGGTTAATCAACTGAAAACAACCAATGCAGTTGTTACTTTAGTTGCAAGTGAACACTCAATTTATATAAAAGTAACGTATAGCTGCTTGACATGGATTTGATAGATTATTGTTGTTATAGGTACTTGGGACAGATGAGTTGAATGCATATTTGCACAAGTATCAACTAGAGCTTGATCCTCAGCTAGAGGCTATGGTTGGGAGGTATGCTTCTTGCTTTCTTGTTTCTACCCTTATCGCCAAGATAAAACTAGGCTAAGGCAATTACAAAATAACTTAGAGCTGTGACTAAATAGGGTTACTAAGTTGATCTCAGTAACTAGGTTTAGCAGAAGTGTGTCCTCATTTATAGCCAAAATTCTTAGCTATTGAAGGTGAATACAATCTGTCTTTCCCCTGCAGACACAGTAGGAAGCCGTGGTCCAAATTTATTAATGCAGACAATCAGCATCTAGTGTCACCAGAGGTATTGTTCTCTCTCTATTTATGTATCTATGGTATTTCTGAATAAGACGAAACCAACAATGGTGACAAGTACACCTCAAAATCCCAAGTGGCTGTTCCTCACTACCCATTTGATCATTGATTTTGAGTTCTCATTGCAGGCTATAGATTATCTTGACAAGCTTCTTCGTTATGATCATCAGACTAGACTTACGGCAAAAGAAGCAATGGTAATCCTTTTTATCCACTATTAATGAGCTTTAAACTCTGAGCCTCATCTTTGTTTTCTCAGCTTCTGTCTTGTGTTGGTTTACCATTGCTTATTAAAGAAAATGGTTTCGTGACATTTTAAAACATACTTTACCAAAACCAAAATGTAAGGTTTATAAATGAGATAAATGAATGAGATCAGTGAGGAAGAGTGGGTAGAAGAGTCACAACTTGACTAGTTTTTTGTTTTAAAATGCTGTTAGAAAGAAGCTGGTGATTGTGAAGTGCCTATTGCTTTCTGTTTCTGCTCTTGGCTATGTTTTTTCCTTTGTCATGATGTTGCATCTGCATCTTTGCTGGAATCAATCCACTCCCCCCTCTCAATCATTTCTTTTAACAATGAACATTATACATGTATTTGTTTTGTTTTGCACAACTATAGTATTGAACACTCTGTTGGGAAACCTACTAACTGCTTTCTCTGCCCTGTTTCTTAGGCCCATCCATATTTCGGGCAAGTGAGGGCTGCTGAAACTAGCAGGATGAGGACACAGTAGCTTTCTTGTCTTGCTGTTAATGGGAAGGAAAAAAAACTATGGTGTAACGTACCTTGTGTATCCATTTAAGTGACATTCATGAGAACTATGTGGATTTGAACTTGAGCAGACATCTGAATTCAGGAATTACAGATCTTCATCATTGAACATTTCAAGAGAAATAGTGTTCTGTAGATTTCCTGCTCGGGACCTTGATTGCAAATGGAAGTGACTTGTTGGGCGTCAAAAGTCACTCCCCCCCCCCCCAACCCTCTTCCCCCAAGGTACCTCCCTAGATGTGAACAGAAGCAGATTCTCGAAAATTAGTTCAGGAGTTCACTTTGTACGTCAGTGTACTGGATTTTTCTGCATTCAGCTTTGGTGGTTTGTCCTTTGTGTAAGTTCATTGATATGGTGTAGGGTAATAGAACAATGAAAAGAAGCCCTTGCTGAGGAGAACCTCAAACCTCGTGGCCATCCAGTGGAGGGGCCACAGTGCTTAGATTTTCTCTCTACTTGCGAAATTAAATTACAGCTATCCATTATCAATTTCTTTAGATGCATCTAACAAAAATTAAATGAAAGAAGGTAACCCTGTAGAGCGCATCTCACACCCGCATTGAACAAAAACACAACGCCAAATTCATTGACAAATCCCAAATTATACCACATATGATATCAACCATTAAAGAGAAGAGTGCACAACTAAAAATATGGCCCGACCTGTTTATGTGGGGGACAAATACACAATTTTGCATCTTGCTTGGGTTGACACTTTGTGATTAGTGATAGGAGATAATACTAACATTTTCTACAAGACACGTTTGACACCTAAGTTTATTGTTTGAGATGAGGGAAACAGGTAGTGAGATCAGATTTTGGATGTTTGGCCTCGGCATGTTCCTTGCACTTCACCTCTGACGTTGTGCACATAAATGTCTGCATGCATACCTTGCACTGCCATCATCCGCAACAATACAGACAAGTTAGAGAAGGATCAAAGCAAACAGCAATCAAGATGAATTCTAAAGACACTAATGAATTGTCAGAGGCTGAAAGAAGACATAAAAATAGTTAACACGGTGAGAAAATCTGTGTAGACACTGATAAGCAGAGCCATAGACTATTAAAGATTATTGTTAAGACGTTAATGCCATTCTTTACTTAGGCCATCTCCTATTGAAAGCCTAAGAACTTTTTTTGGCAGTAGTGTAGAGATTATACAGTATCACAGAAAATAGCCTAAAAGGCTGGAAAAAGAAAGACAAAAGACAATCCAATAAGACATCAACAAGTGCGAGGCCACTATAGCTTCATGTGCAAATACACAACAAGCGAATTCCCTAAATTCAGATTTTCAAAGTACCAAGGAGAAAGATACGAGTATTGAACCACATAGCCAGTATCTAATGAGAAGAGTGGACCAAACATTTCACATGCTATATGAGCCAAATTACAGAACATATAAAGGAGATTACACAGTGGAACTCATGATTGAGAGTTGCCGTTATTGGGTTGTCATTATGAAATACGAAGAAAAGTACTTTGAACTCATACAAAGAGAATTGAAGTTCAACACCATGACGTTACTAGCCCAAACACAATAACAAAAGATTATAGGTGATAAGGGTATCTAAGTGATTGATCGGTTCTCGCCTTCAACATATGATGCCCCTCTTATTACGATACTACTAGACTATCCTGATGAAGTCATTAACAGATTTATATCCTTCTAATGGCCTACATGATGTAGATATTTCTGATTTTGAGGATATGTGCTTTCTATATTTCATGTCTCCTTACTTGAAAAGGCAGAGGAGTGTGTTGGTCATTAAGACAAAATATAGACATTAACCAATTTTATCACCAAAGGAACAAAAGAAATCACTCTGACATCCAAAGAAGCAACATAAGACAATCTTTTTAACCTTCATCATCTCTATACAGGAATAAACTATGCCTCAATCCCAAATCAATTGGTGTGTGCTATGTGAAAAATCCTATCCTTCCTGCTCTATTGGGGGTTTATTCATCCTAGTTATACTATTATCACGTTGGCTTTCATCCTACCACAATCCTTTATTCGGGCTTGGGACCATCCAATTTATGCTTAACAAGGTCACATATTGGGATTCAGTAATTACCCATTACATACTAAAATTGCATAAATAAAAAGGATTTACCTGGATATTCATGGCCTTCTTATTGGCGTCAAGTTGGCTTCCTGCATATAGATTTTTAGAGAGTTAGTAAAGAGCCAAAAGATTGACGATTAAGTAAAATCATATCTCAGCATCTAAACAAACAAAAAGAGCAATTAAGGCACTCTCAGCCACGTCGAATTCTAACGACGAGATCGAATAGGCTTAAACCAAGGCTAATTGACCAATTGAATTAAGAGCACGATGTGGATGAAATTGGGTTCAGATCATTCCATGGATAGAAAGAAAATACCTTTTGCGCCTTTCATCTTTTCGATATTCTTCTCACGAGCCATCTTGGCTTTCTGACCGTTGCCTCCACCCATTACTGCTGAAACGGACGTGAATTGAAACCCTAGAGAGCTCTTCTGTTACAGGCGAAAAACAGTGGCGGGGATTACGGCAGCTGCAGGAGATAGAGGGGTCAAAAATATGTTGAAAGGACAGGTTTGGTCTTCGAACACCCCTTTCTTTAATACTCTTTATTTTTTATATAAGTTTGCTTCAATGAACTTTAATTTTAAATATTTAACATTAATTTGATTTACCTATGCTAAAATTGATCAAAATCTCCTTTTTAGATTGCGTTCGTTTGTATTATCTTATTCAAAATAATTCATAATATTTATTAGATGTACAATAAAAACAAAAATTAAAGACCAATTTCAATAAGAATAATCCAAAAATTTCTTATATTTACTTTCACTAAACACTTATAATACATATTATAGAGAACAAATTTATAAAAGTTTTATTGATGAATAATATATTTATCGCACACTTTAATACACTTATAGTACTGTGTCAATTTCTTACTAAATAAACATACGTATTATATAAAAACACTTATAATACGTTTATTTTGCATGAATAGTTCATTTTTAATACACAATACAAATTTATCATAGTATTACTATAAATAATAATTATAATAAAAAATATATAGCTAAAACCAATAATTATTCATTAAAAATTATAATTTTCCAACTTGGTTATTTGCTAGGAACGTCATTGGGCTTTACATGGAATGTTGCATATCGGTCCAATTAGGGTTCTGACCAACTAAATGGGCTTTCAGTTCACTGAAAACTAACCCGCCTTGGAAACAGTTCATTGCAAGGCTCTATTGACAGGGTACTGAGACACGTTCCACTATTCGCCGGGATGATATAGTAATTTTGAGATCCGGTGAAATACTTCTTGTACATTTTCTTAAGAATGGGGGTGATCGTCGAGAGCAATGTTTGGGAGCCAAATCCAGCACTGTGTTTATTCTTCTTCATATCATGTTGCTTGTCAATCTACTATTTGCCAAACAGCACCAGAAGTTCCGCCATTTTCGATCACGCACCTTCGTCTTCCTTCATTCGTTTCCAGAGAAGTTTCCTTTTACTCTATTCGCTTTCTTCAGGTGACGTTGTTTTCCGAGTTGTTTTGTCTGACCATTGAATGTATTATCAGGAAATGTCAGTGTGCTAATTAACTCATAGAATCTACTTGCTGCTAAAATTGGTGCTAAGTAGTAAACTTTACATGTTTCCCTGTTTGTTGACTGTCACATTTCCTCTATTACTAATGTTTGATATTTACCCTCTTTTTTGTCCAAGGAGAAAAGATGAAACTTCTAGCAGGTTCTGGATGTGTAAATTTTAACTTGGAAATGAAATGAATTATACTAGTCTTTCTTAGCTCTGAAAATGGTCAAGTTGAAGTCTCAAACTAATTGGATAGATGGACTATCGCTTAATTTGTATGTTGCTACATTGAGCATTTTATCTAGTTAGATATTTCTTTCATTTGTGGATCACTCAGATGAACGGAGTTCTCAAAAGTGGAGTATCCTGTAGTTATAGTAGAGTAATAAACATCTATACAAATTTATATCAATCAAATTCAAAAGTTTATTCAAGACTCAATGAAGCTATTCTAACAGATGGAGTTACGTGTTAATAGGGGAACTTTACATCGAACGTGGAGTGTGAATTGAGATACTGATACAAGTTCCTCCCTTTGTAATCTGTTTATTAGCATATTATGCTAAGGCTGAGCTGACACCACAGAGTTGTCAATTATTAATTTAACTTGATAGAGATATGGTAATTACTGATCATAGAGCATGTGTTAAGGTGTACGCGCAAATCACATATTGCATCAAAAAAAGGCATGCTTCCCTTTTTTATTACGTCCTCGATATATAAGTGTGTCCTTTTTATGATTGCTTTGATTCAAAATCATTTATTTATTTATTTTAACTTTATACAGTAATGGAAGGCTTGTTGGCAGTATTTGGAGAGTACGACTTGGCGTTCCATGGCATTAGTAGGGAGCAGATGGTCATCTCTCTATGTATTGGATACACAACTGCTCTCTTTGTCGGTACCTTTTTGGGCATGCTCTCGGATTTGATGTAAGGGTACTCTGCCTAGTTTTCTGTGTTTACCATGTTCCGTCTCTATTTGCATAACCATTATGGTATACTGCAAGTTGCCATTTTCATTCTTTTGGAGTTCCATAAATCATAAATTCAAATTTTTAGACTAAGATTATTTGGTTCAACTTCGAAATGAAATAGAACTTCCATTTTGGGAGAGATGAAGTATCAATCTGATCTACGTTCCTTTGATGCATTCTTTTTGGACTATGAGATCATTTTTCCTCTGAACTGTCCAACAAAGGTTGAACTTGAAGCTATGTGTTTGACCAGAATATGTTTCGAAGTACTAAATGGTATTGGGCCATGATGATTATCATTATTATTTTCAATCGTTTATCATTCTCAAAATTGTGATGGAGCACCATAAGATAAATCATTTTTTTGATAAGTCAAGAATACCATCTGTCAGACTTATCATTATGTTGTCTCTCTTCATGCAGTGGCCAGAGAAAAGTCAGCTTGTTATTTTGCTTGCTGCATCTTTTTGTTGCCATATGGCGGAGGGTGACTGGACATCCAAGTATTTGGCTCGCTAGCATCTGTCTTTCTCTTGCCTCTACGATATTTTTCTTCAACTTCGAGACATGGATGGTTGTTGAGCATGATAAGGTTTGCCTTCAGAATCTCTGTTTGTTATTATTATATGATTTGCTATTTCATGGGGGAAGTACAATTATGAAGACTTGTTAACTCAAAATTCTTATCCATTTCTTAAAATGAATAAATCTAGGAAATCTTTATTGTACCAAAAAAAAAAAAGATGAATAAATGTAGTAAATGCTAAGGGGTTAGGGTGGGGGAGTGTGGATCTATAGTCTTTTAGAGTTTCTTTCTTTGCCTACTACATTAACCTATTTTGGGCCTATTCATGCCGTAGCAGCATCTGTGATTATATTTGAACATTTTTGTCGCTTGGGGAGTCTTCACAGTCGGATTTCAGATTTCTGCATGATTTTGAATCTTTGATAGTAGAGTAAGACGAGTTATCCTTATAATCATTTTGCAGCTTGAGCAGAGGCAGGATTCAGTGAATGACATGTTTTGGTTAATGACTTTTGTTGAATCTGCATCTTTTATTGGAAGCCAAGTGGTTGGTAACTGGTTAATTGGTGGTCATGAAAAGACAAGTTTGCTTGCTCCGTCCAGTGCAGTGGTAATAATGGCTCTTAGTGCTCTGGCTTATGTCAGCCGAGGATGGAAGGAAGATCCAAAATCAATTCCTCTTAAAGATTATCAGACTAAATTCCATACATACATACTCAGTGGTATGAGTCCTCCATTTTTATTCTTATGTTCCTTTTCCTGAAGATATAACTTTCTGTTGTCACAACTTAACTGAGGGACACATTTCCATAGGCGAATGTTACACTAAAAGAAATATTTAATCAATTCTGTGGATCTCCTGATAAAAAGATTCTAAAAATAAATAAAATCAGATAAGCTTTACCGCTAAAATCCACAATTCAAATATTGGAATTCTTGGATAGTCACGAGAAATCTGGCTCAACTTATTTCCTTACTTTTTGGCGCTTTCCTTTCCAGTAAAAGGAGGCAATGTACCACATTTGAGTTAAAAAGAAGAAAGGGGTGGCGATAGAAAGAGAGGGGAAGTTAGGAAGAAGGAATTCAAAATGCTGACCACAATCTTATAGGCATTGTCAACCTTATTTTTCACTCTGTCTTCAATTTCTCCCTTATTCCCTTGACCAAAGTTCAAACTATGTGCAGCTACCTTATTTTTCTTACTGTGATCTTATTTTGGTTGGTACTTGATCAACTTAGCTCAAAAACAGAAGTCCATACTTTAGAAGAGCATGAAAGCATAACAGAGCCATAAAACAGAGAGAAAGTTATCCCTTTTTAGTTAGTAAATACTACCAGAATGGTATATCAGACAGTACGAGTATAGTAATTTTCTAATACAAAATGAGGTTGTACCTAATTTTGGGCTTATATGTTTTTTGCAATGTAATGCTTAAGATAATTAAAATGGTCCAATTTCAGAAATTAGAAGTTCTGCAACATCTTAATATGGTATGAGATGGAGAACATGCATCTGTAAGAAATGCTAATTTTGATGACATTGGGAGTGGTTGGATAGACTTTCTAATCTTTTTCCAATTGTATTCTTGGCAGATAAAAGGGTTTGGCTTTTGTCATGGACCCAAGCTACCATCCACTTCTCAATTGCAGTTTTTTGGATTACTTGGGCTCCAACCATTGTGGTATGATTTTGACAAGCTTCCTGTAAAGGATACTGTTTCAGCGTTTCTGACTCTCCAATTCCTATTATTGTTTTCTCATGGAAATGTATTCTAATAGGAGCGCTAAATTTGTTAATCTACTTACCTTAATTTTGAAGAGAGCAGTTGAAGTTATCTATACGAAAACACACCTCCTGTATTAGATTTAAAATATTGAAAGTTAATTATTCTTTTGTACTTTGGGTCTCAAAATTGGAAATGGAAGTGTGTCAAGGAAAAATGTAGAGGAAGTATTTTAGTTACTACTGTGAGAGGCCTTCTTTGGAAAGATTGATGAGATCCATTCTTATACCGAGAGAGAGAGAGAGAGTGGCTGTTGACTGTTTGTGTAAAAGATACATCAGAATGTTGACTATACAAGTGCATTAAACCATCTTTCTATTATTGAAATCTATGAAGTAATCTTTTTGTGGCCAATATCTATGTCTCTCAAATTTTGTGAATACTGATTTACCAGGCTGATTGTTTAACATTACATTTTCTTTCCCTTCTGAAATCCCATCTCGCCATATTTGTTCCTGGTCCAAAAAGATTGATATATTTTCTCCTTAAAGTTTGTTTGGATTTTTAGGCAGATGGGAGAGAGGTTTTGCTAGGTTTGGTATACCCATGTGTACTTGGTGCGAAAATGCTTGGAAGCACTGCATTTTCCTGGTTCTCCAGTGGCCCTTTATCACTCCGAACAGAGGAGTGCTTAGTATATGCCTGTATTATTATGGGCTTTGTCACTTCCGTTGTAGCTTTTGATTATCAGGTATTTTATGAGTTTTCTTTTCTTCAAGCTGTTCAAATATCAAGTAATGTCATCAACCTTAATTTGTGATATTGTTGCAGGACGTTGAAATTCTTTTGATGCTATTCTGCATATTTCATGCTTGTGTGGGATTGGTTTTGCCTTCACTCGCCAGATTGAGAACCATGTAAACTATGCTGCACTTATAATTTTTTTATCAGTCACGGCTTTAATAATTGTGTAACTCAACTACTCGAGCATAGCCTGCTCTCTCATATATTTGGCTGGAAGTTTTCTTTCATTCAAGCTCCTTTCTTCCTCTAATATGCAGGTATGTGCCTAATGATCTTCGTGGAGGAATGATGAGTTTATCGATCGCTCCTTCAAATGCGCTTATGTTGTTCCTTCTGATTCAGGCATGTTCTGTTTTATCATATGTATTATTTAATCCATTATTTCATCAGAAGAGATCCTCTTCACTTATCATAGTGGACTTTATTCCCAGTAGAATCCATTTAAGTATATAGTGCTTGAACTTTACCTAGATGTTCTTGCTTGGAAATTTATAGTTCTGGTTAGTATCCACATCTTCTCAGTTAAGATAAATGCAACATAGTTTCTTTTATTCTATGTTGAGCTTCTAGATAACGTTTTACTTGATTGTATGGTACCACATGTCAAACTTCATCATGATATTCTTTTTTTTTTCTGCTGATTTATTGAATATTTTGGATAGTCTGCTATTTTGAATTTTGCAGAGAGGTTTCTACCAGAATATTGAAAATTCAACAATTATAGCTATGGTGGCTCTTGGTCTTTTTTCTGCAGCTGGATGCATGTATATGTTAAAGCGGCTTGGAAAGCAACCACACCAGAACTGGCACAAATTATGACCCCTTCCATTTGTTTTTAACTTTTGTTATCCATGTGGGTGTATCCTGTATAAAGCCGGCCAAGTTAGTTTAAAGATAAAGAAACTGTAGCCTTGGAACGTGATGATGGGTGCAAATTAAGTAACATGCTCTGCAAATATGGAAAATCAATAAAGAGCTGTAACCAGTTTCAACGTTCAGTTATTCTCACATTGCTTAACCAACAAGGTTCAGTGGAGATCTCACTATGGAGTTCAATTTTACTCTCGAGACACTTTGCAGATTGTTGCCCTGGCAATGCTAAATGATGCTTCTAGTAAATTTGTGGAGAAGTTTAATACCAGGGGAGCAACAGATTACATGGTGGCTTAGTTTGCATGATTTAACAGCTCTTCAGAATTCTGATGGTCCGCAGGAAGTCTTGTTTCATATTCAGAAATCACCAAAGAGTAAGAGGAATTTCCCTTCTTTCTTATCATGTTTTCTACAAACAGGCAGACATGATCTCTAGATCATGGTGATATGTCCTTCAGTTATTTGGTTGGATTGCAGATATTATAATTTGAAGAAAGATTACGTAAAGAATGATCTCACCTAGGGGAACCTTTTAATGTAAAATAAATTTAGTGGGGTGCTTGTCTTGGAATGTATGTGCCAAATTTCAGTTTCATTGAAAATGAAAGAGGCTGACGGAGCTCTAAATTCTTTTTTTTTGGGTGTGTGGGTGTTAGCAATTAAGTGATAAATTTATTGAAATTGACAAGTTCTTGGCTGATAGATTAGAATTTTGAGGAAGTGGAACGGTTTGTCCAATTCCCCTTGATTGGCTCCAAATCTCACCCAAGTCCCTCCAAATTGTTGGCGACTCAGCCTCCACCAATTGATCGACCCCACTAATTTTGTTTTTGTCTTGCATTGAAGTCTAATGAAGTTTGATTTGAGTGTATACTAACAGTCCAGTTGAAGTGTTGGTAGTTTCTCTTCCTGCCGATTTGTTTTTTAGTTTGGTCTATAATAGGAATAACAAATAGTCTCTTCATACAACTGTGTCATGAAAACTGCGTTTGTTTCTGGTACAAATTTCTGCGTTTTAAATTTTTTTTTTTTGTATTTTTAAAGCAACATATATTCCTTCCATCCCAAAATAAGTGTTACTTTAACAATAAATATTTGTCCCAAAGTATGTCACTTTAGGAATACTCCCATAGTTCTTTTTTATATGTTGTCCTTGCTAATAATAAATGTTTTTTAATTCTTGTCATTTCACAAAATCAATATATAAATAATACTGTTATTTCTATTTTACTCTTGGAGAGTTACATAGCTTTGAAAGTATGAATTTGACCAACATAGGGAAACTAAATGATAAACTCATGTTCCTTGGTCAATTTAATTAACAAAATAAACTATTTATGAAAATTGGACTTGAACAAAACACTAAATAAGTGTACAATGGTAAATTTACTTAGTTTCTTGAGGGATGTAAAATCTAAAATAGTAACACAAATAGAAACATAAGGAGTAAAAGACAGAGATAATAATGGATATGAAATGAAGTAAATTGACAAATTATTTTGGGATGAAGACAGCATACATGGAGTTATGACTTACTTTATACAGAATATACATTAATTTGCAAATAGCTTAGTACAATTCTAACCATATTAACAAGGGAAAAGGGTTAGAAATCCCTTCAACCTATTAGAAATGATTTTAAAATGCCCTTAACCTTTTTTTTAGGTTCAAAAATGCCCTTTAGTTGACAGAAATATGACATGGAGTTTAACTAAACAAATGACCAATTTTCATTGGTCCATCTAATTTTTTTAATCAAATAAAAAAACCCACCCACCCATCCCAATACCCAAGCCCATTTTCACCGTCAGTTTCATGCCTAACTCTGCTCTTTCTTCTTCCTCTGTTTTCTTTCTTTAAAAAACAACAATCAATTCCAAAAACAACAGTAAATTGCAACACTTAACTTGGCCAAAAACCAAGTAAATTGCACTATTTAACAAAACAACATTTTAACAGCTAAATTGCAGCAAATATGATAAATAAAATGTGGATTTTAAGCCTAAAAACATCAACTTTCAACCCAACAAATAAAAATTAAAATGAAAGCTTGAAACCCAAAAATAATAGTTAATGTAGATTCAAATCCACCCAGAAATAATTTTTTAAACATTGAATTTGAAGGAAGGAAACACAAATTAAACTAAGTTAAAATGGCAGATGGGAGAAAGGGGAAGGACAAGAAAGAACGAAGAGAGATAACATTTGGATAAGACTTGCTAGAAACGGGTTTGGGTGTTGGGATGGGTGGGTGGGTTTTTTTATTTGATAAAAAAAATTAGGTGGACCAATGAAAATTGACCATTTGTTTAGTTAAATTCCATGTTATATTTATATTAACTAAAGGGCATTTTTGAACCTAAAAAAAACGATAAAGGCATTTTTAAACCAATAGGTGGAAGGAGGCATTTTTGAACCATTTCTATCAGGTGGAGGGTATTTTTGACCCTTTTCCATATTAACAATAATAAAGATTTACCAAAAAAAAAACCAATAATAAAGACGTCTTATGTCAATCATCATCATCCTACGGAAAAGCAAAGCCAATTAGTACTGAAATTAATGATTGCTTACTCAAATTGTTTACATATGATAGCAGTACCTAACGAAGTTGATAAACATCATCTATCGATAGCCAGCAATGAATTTTTTGTATTGTCTATTAAGCACTGACCATTATTTCGACTTATCAATCATTCCTCTCTCTTTCAAGCATTAATGTGTCAAGCCATGTGCTAGTGTACAATTACAGTAGCATTGCTTTTCCAGTATTCATGATAGCTATGGATGAATCTAATTCAATATGGTTACCTTACCTATTACCTCAAGCTTAAGTAGGAGAGTAGAACTTTCCGAGTGAGCGAAAACTAACGTCAGTGGACGTACATTAGATCAGGACAAGTTTAGCTAACATAATAATTGCATAGACAAAGCAGAACTCACATCTTGACATGCTCCAATAACCACCCCTCTTTGATGGTTGAACTTCATGTTAAAAATATATATTAGAATTGCTTACAATACTTGGTATAAAATAACACTGTACAGTGAGCAAGATATTGTACAAGGCATACATTTCTTTGATTCTTTCATGTTATCCATAAAAAAATCTTGAAACCAGCTACCAACTTTTGTGTTGGAATGAAACTTAAAAAACAGAAAACCATGAACTTATACATAAAATAAACAGAAGCTATTAGCTATGTCTTCATGACCAAGAAATTGCAACTGGACTACTAACCACATGCTTCCCATCTGACCACTCAATTCTACCGAATACATCCGTAGATGAGGACTTTGATGGAGCAGTAAAACTCACAGTATACGATTTCCTCTCATTAATCTGAGTGAAACTCACTGTTTCAGGCTCAACTATAATTTTCACTGAACTATTAGGGGAAGAAACAGTAACTTTGTATGTCCCAGCTGGTCCAACATTAGTCAGTGTCCGGCTGTACTTGATTGTGTTTGAACCGGTATCAGCAGGGAATGAAACAGCAAAGGAAGGGTAGTTCAAATCTGTGACGCTGTATTTTTTGCTTGAATCACATGTGAAGTTTCTTCTTGCTAAGCTATTGATTTGTGATGGAGTGTATTTCAATGCACACATGAAATTGAGGTAATCATCGGCGTTTATGTCGTAAACAAGACCTGGGTTCACCGCCGAAACGGGATCCACGTGTCCAGCGCCGTGATCGAAAGGTGTAGATGGCTTTCCCGTGGCGACATCTAGTAGTGCTCCACCGTTCTTGTAGACGGTGTAAGCGGTGGTCATGAGCGCCGAACGAATGGCAGCCGGGCTCCATTCTGGGTGGACTCCTTTTACCAAAGCCGCTAAGCCACTCACATGTGGACATGACATGGATGTGCCTGAGATAATGTTGAACTCGACCCGTCTATCGTCCTCAGCCATCCCCGTCGGGCCGACGGCTCCGGTCCAACCGGCCAGAATGTTTACACCGGGCGCGATAATATCCGGTTTGAGTATCTCCGGGGTGATTGAATTTGGGCCTCTGGAACTGAACGCTGCAACAACTGGTGACGGTTGGATTCCTACCTTTGTTCCTCCAAAAAGAATTTCGGCCGTTGGATTAGGATCGGAGAATAAATATTTCTTGACTGCATCGCCGGCTATTAGACCCACCGCCGCCGCTGGAAGTAAATGGGCGTCAGCCACTAGCTCCTCCCCATTTGCTGCGGTGTTAGCCAAAACCATGCCGGCTCCACCAGCTGCTTTTACCACAAAACCCTTTTGGACTCGAGCGTTAATCCCTCTGTCACACAGCACAATTTTGCCTTTAACTTTCTCAGGAATTAAGGTACCCATCATACAGAGATTTCCACTGGTTACATTGCTGGCATTACCAGCATACACCAAGGGAAGCATCTTATTAAGTAATGAATCACCCGCGTAAAGTGAAACGCCGGAGAAATTTTTACCATTGCCAAGGGTAACATATGCTGGAAAATCACGGTCAATTGTTCCAGCACCGACGGTGGTGATCCAAGGTGCTTGGTTGGACAAACTGAATTGATTAGGTCCAGCATTTCCAGCAGAGCAAGAAACCAAAATACCCTTCTCCATAGCAGCAAAAGCTCCAATTGCAATGCTGTCTTTGTAGTAATCTGGTGTGCTTCCACCAAGTGATAATGAAAGCACATCAACTTTATCATCAATGGCTTTGTCCATCCCTGCCAATATGTCAGAGTTAAAACATCCCCCAAGCCAGCAAACTTTGTAGACGGCAACTCTGGCACGATAGGCCATTCCACGAGCAGCTCCTGAAGCATAACCAAAAAGGCTAGCACCCTGAACAAGTGAACCAGCTGCTGTAGAAGCAGTGTGTGTTCCATGTCCATCATCATCCCTAGGAGATTTAGACTCCTTGGACTCATCAATTGGTCCAAGAGTAGTTTCATAACCCCTAGAAAAATACCTCGCTCCAACAAGCTTTCTGTTACACATGGCAGAACTGAAATTGGTGCTGGACTCACACTGACCTTTCCACGAATCTGGAACAGGTCCAAATCCAGTATCGTCAAAGCTCTTTCTCTCCGGCCAAACCCCTGTATCGAGTACTCCGACGATGACATCACTCATAGCATCTGATTCAGGAAAGATATTAACACTTTTATCAAGACCCAAAAAAAGAGGTGTCCGAGTAGTGTGGAGTTGGTATATCACCTCAGGCAAAACAGAGAGAATCCCAGGTTGGGTTTGTAAGGATTCAGCTTCTTGAGCTGTAAGCCTTGCTGCAAAACCATGAAGAACGTTTTTATAAACATAGATCATCTCCGTTGATTCAGAGACCGATTTGAGGGACGCGTCATACCAGTGAGTATGATCATCAAAGGTATCTGGCATTTGGGATTTAGCCATGTGAATGATGTATGTTTTCTTCTCCTCCATTGCCACAGACATGTGACATAGGCACACAAGTACAACAACTAGAACTGGGTATGTAGACATTTTGTGTTTTTTTCCCTTGGACTGCTGCTGCATTAATAAAAGGGAATGGATGAACGAGTATTGAGAAACTTAAGGTAATATATATAGGAAAATTAAAAGAGTGTGAGAGTAGTGAAGTGGGGCTACTGATGAGGAGATGTAGATGTTGTTTTCTTTTTAATTAATGATTGGAAACAGCCAGCCTAGCAAACCAACTGAGAAGGAAAAAAGAGTTGAAAAAGAAGGATAACATTCACAGAAATCACATTTCTTAACGTATGTAATCAAAGAATTTAGAGTACAAAATGGTAATGCGTATTATTCTCCTTTCATCACGTTATCTTCCATTTCACCTTTTTATCTTCTCTTTTCACCTTCCACTTTACCATTTGCTCATTTGCACAAGAAAAGCTAGAAAAGAAACAGAATTGTAAACTATTTCCTTTTCGTTTCTTTTGCTACTTACGGCAGGCCACTCAGTTTGGTTTAAGATTTAGAGATAAGTGTCAAAAAAACACACTTAAACTATATCTTTTTCTTGAGTTTCATATCTAAACTATTGAGAGTGTGAGTTTCATATCTAAACTATTATTTTTTAATTTGAAAAACACACCTCTATTTTTTATACCACTTTCATCATGGTGTGTGTAATACACTCTCTTTTATTTTAAAAAATCATTGTATCACACTCCATATGGACAAAATATTCAATTTTGACAAAAATTAAATAAATTATTAGTATTAGTTAAAATTTAAAATTTAAAAATTATTATCCAAAAAAATAATATTTCTTTTATAAAATAAAATGTAAAATATTTTTCTCACCCCACTCCATCACTTCCTCCCCCATCCCTGGCCATTTTTTTTTTGTTTAAATTTCTTTTATAAAAGTATATTTTTTTTTTTACTTCGTCTCCTCTCCCTTCCCCCATTTCAAATACTAATTTAGATATTATTTTATTTTTAAAAAAAAATAATTCTACTCTCCCCACATAATCCTCCGCTTCCAATTTTTTTCTCATTTAGTGTTAAATATGTACATATCGAAAATATTTTTTATTTACCACTGTAAGATTTTTTAAAATTTTAAATTTATTTATGTTATATTCGTACACTAGTAAAAAAAATTCTAAAAATATATGTACGTACATATCTAACACAAAATGAGAAAAATGTAAAAAAAAGGACCGGAGGGTTAAATAGAATGGGGTAGTTTAATTTTTTTTAAAATAAATTATTATTTTTTATGGATAGTAATACTTTAATCTTTATTTTTTAATTAATATTAATAGTTTATTATTTAATTTTTATCAAGGTGAAATATTTTATTCACGTGGGATGCCATGTGTCAAGGTTTTTTCAAATAAAAGAGAGTGCATTACACACACCACTGATGTGTGTTTCTCAAACTAAAAAATGATAGTTTAAGTATTAAACTCACACTCTCAATAGTTTAGGTATGAAACTAAAAAAAAGGGATAGTTTAGATGTGTTTTTTACATTTATCTCTAAGATTTACTACATAAGCGAGAATGATAGATACTCTTTCATTCTCAATCATAGATATTAATATGGAATCACTTTTATTAAGAAGCGGTTTACACTTTACACCCATATGATTATTTATTCTCATTACTAGTAGATCTTTTATTACAGATTTCAGTTGGTAGTGAAATTCATTGCTCAAGTGGCAGTCCGATCTAGATCGTCAGATTAATAAATGTTGTAGATTTCACAAAGAGAACTTGACGATTTCCAATTTCCAATAACAATAATATAAAAAAAAAAAAAGGAAAAATAAATCTTTACCATTATGAACACTAGTGGTTCACGGGTCCATACAGAAATGGAGTAGCTTTAGTGTTAGGAGTAACATTTATTTGTGTGGAAAAAAAAAAAGGTAGATGGTTGGTGAGATGTGTAAATTCTAACTTTCGATAATTAATTCAAATATCTTTTTTTTTTTTTTTTAACTATTATGATGTTTTGTTTTTCGAGTTTAAATTATATATACCACCACAAAATGATATAGTATGTTATTTATTTTATTTTCCCAATTACTAATCATATTTGTTATAAGACAAAAATAATTATTGAAACTTTGTTTATTATAGTTGGTCTATTCAAAAACAAGAAGAGACAAGGTTCAACTTAGGGGCGGGGTCTAGTACCTAAACAAATCAACATTATTTAATGGTAGATACCCCTAATTATCGATGACTATTTTATTGTAATTTTGTGAACCCCGTGTCCCAAAATTAGTATTCTATTAACATGAGGAACATGAAATAGAGGACTTGTAGTGTTTGACACTATCTTTTCTAGTAGCCTTGGAACATATAATAGAATAATTTTGAAAAGAAAGATGTACCTTTCCCAAATAAAATAAGGAAATCAGAAGCTTTTAAGTTTGTTTTTAGTTAGAGTATGATCTGGAAACGAGAAAGAAGAAGCTAAATTCAATTGCTGGCAAGAATTATATAAAATTATACATATATAATGATATTAGTTAATAAACGAACCACAAAATGTACAAGTAATCTTCTAAATATTTTCTTCTTCTTTCAATTTAGGAAAAACTACGTGTATTGACAGTTGTATTGTCCTTGGAGAGAACCAAATTGGGAACTTGAAAACAACATTTTGTACAAGGCCTGGGAATATATTTGCAAGTTATCTAATCATGTTTTTCTTTTTTGTTATTTAAATGTGATATTCTCGAGTGTAAATTACATTCATAAATGTGGTGATGAGAATGATCCTATGTTATATTGGGACGAAATCTCGGGACCCCTTATATGATCTGGACAATCCTTCTCCCTTTGATATAGATTTTAAGATTGAATAATTTGACTCTTAAATTAATTTAACATAACAGACTATCAAAGTCAAACTCATTGAGTGTGATGTGGGGTCCCCGGACCATGTTGGGGTGGTGATAAGAATGATCTCATATTAGATTTGGAAGAGATTGGAGAGTTCTTATATGACTTTGGACAATCCTCCTTCTTTGAGTTAGCTCTTTAGATTGAGTCAGATCAAAAATTCATTTAACATTTGATCTCTCATACATGATTTCTCACATTGGGGCAAAAGCTTCTACATGTATAGAGTACAAAATTTCTAGTCACTACAAAAAAAAGACATTTAGTGCCAATAACTTTTCTTTATTGCCGCAAAAATATTTAGCGATAATTGAGTTAATGTCGTTGCATTTATTGTCGGTAAAACCTTTAACAACATTTATATAAATTGTTGGTTATAATTAACACCCACCCATATTTACTGTTACCGTTAAATATAGTGATAATTTTTTTTTAATTTTAATTAAACATTGGATCATGTCCATTTATTCATAAAATAAAAAAGGTGTTCAACTAAGGTCCAAGAGTGACCCAAGTCAAAGGCAAATAATAAAAAACAAATAAACTATATTACCGTAAAATTCTTTTTTTTTTGTTGCAGGATGCTTCTATCATCTATGAAACTTAAAACTTTCATTGAATAACTCCTATAATATTTATCAGCAATACGGTATACAGTGTAGAACATTATAAACCATATAGTAGAATATTAGTAGCATTTTAGTTGTAATTTTACAACTGGTAAATAACGCAGTCATGTGGAATTTCATTTACTTATGGTGTTGCCAGATTGGCAACGATCGAGTTAATGACTAGCATATACTTTATATGAATTTATTTTTTGCTGGTCCAACTGTTGATTTTTTTAAGTGGGGATATTTTGAGTTTTTAAATTCAATAATAAATTGCTCATTTATTTGTGTTAAAAATGAGCTCAAATATAGTTAACATGTTCAATCCGTCCAGAATTTTAAGGATTAGGCTCAAGATAATTTGAATTGAGTTCAACCTCAACTCATTCGGGCCTTAACCTATTTTAAAAGAATTTTCAATTGAACCCAATTTAATCTTCAATTTCAACTCGTTTTATAACTCTTTATTTGCATTGATATAATGTTTGTTCCTATATTGAAGGTATGAATTACTATCTATTTTATATCTTTTATGATTTACCTATCCATTTTAACTTTTTTTAAAAATAATAATAAATTCTTGAGTTGAAAATCAAATTATGGCTATAAAAGTCAAATAATCTGTTAAAATTATTGAGATTAAACGGGCCAAATTGGAGTTATGACCCAACTCGATTTTTAGACCAAAGTAAACTTGGGCGGGTCAAGACCCATCCCAACTTTTATTTAAACTTATTTTAATATCTCCAATTTCAATCAATCCCCCATTTGACACACCTAATTTCTTTTATTTTGGCAATAAAATAGAACATACTTTCCATTGAATGATAAATTCCTTAACTTGGAACCCATAAGGGATTGTTAGGCTACCGTACCCTTAAAATCTATACGCGCTAGATAGACTCCTAAAATATGACATATATGACATATTTGTTTTCTTGAACATAATTTATTATGACGTAAAGAAAGGAAATTGTTTATTCAACAAAATAAAAAGCTTTTTTTTACGAGATACCAATAGAGATTTGTAGATATTTGATTTGTTATGAAATCAACCAGAGATCAATTTCCTTTTTATTTGAGAGTATTGACTACACCTCAATTCTGAGCTTCTTGCATGTTATTCATTCCAAGTGACATGTTAGGTCCGCAACCATTGTGATCTCTCGAAAGAATCAATGATGTAGTGCTAGCACATTTAAGACTTTTTAATTGGCTAATTATATATTAGGTAAGTCAAGATACATGGATTTATGCATCTATACAAGTATATAAGAAAAATTTAAGTGATCTTTGGTTGAAAATCATGTCAGAAGTATATGAGTTGCTTGCAATACTTGGTACGAAACATCACTGTACTGTGAGCAAGAAATTGTAGAAGGAATAAATTTCTTTGATTAACTTTAGATTAAATAAATAGCTATTTTGTTCATATAATTCATGTCCAAGAAATTGCAACTGGACTACTGATCACATGCTTCCCATCTGACCACTCAATTCTACCGAATACATTCGTAGATGGGGACTTTGATGGAGCAGTAAAACTCACAGTATACGATTTCTTCTCATTAATCTGAGTGAAACTAACTGCTTCAGGTTCAACTATAATTTCCACGGAACTATCTGGCAAAGAAACAGTAACGTTGTATGTTCCAGACGGTCCAACATTAGTCAGTGTCCGGCTGTATTTGATTGTGTTTGAACCGGTATCGGCAGGGAATGGAACAGCAAATGAAGGGTAATTCAAATCTGTGACGCTGTATTTTTTGCTTGAATCACATGTGAAGTTTCTTCTTGCTATGCTATTGATTTGTGATGGTGTGTATTTCAATGCACACAGGTAATTGAGGTAATCATCGGCGTTTATGTCGTAAACCAGACCTGGGTTCACCGCCGAAATGGGATCCACGTGTCCAGCGCCGTGACCAAAAGGTGTAGATGGTTTTCCCGTGGCGACATCTAGTAGCAGTGGCGAATTTATGTGTAAAATTTGGGTCATCCGAACCCGTGGTCCTCCGACTAAACTCGATATATTACTTGTATAATTATTAAAGAACATATTAAATAAACACTTGTTGAACCCGTTCTTAAATTTGTTGGATGGTTCATTGGTTTGACAAACAAATTTTAACACCAAGGTCCTGAGTTCAATCCCAGCAGCCACAATTCACTTCAATTATTTTTAGTAACTAATAACAATCGTGTTTTCAAAAAAAAAAAAATGAAGTTCTAAAGCAATGGTGCACCCGTTTTCTTGAAATCCTGGATTCGCCTCTGTCTAGTAGTGCTCCGCCGTTCATGTAGGTGGTGTAAGCGGTGGTCATGAGCGCCGAACGAATGGCGGCGGGGCTCCATTCTGGGTGGACTCCTTTGAGCAAAGCCGCTATGCCACTCACGTGTGGACACGACATGGATGTGCCTGAGATAATGTTGAACTCGATCCGTCTATCGTCCTCAGGCAACCCCGTAGGACCGACTGCACCGGTCCAACCGGCCAGAATATTGATACCGGGCGCGATGATATCCGGCTTAAGTATCTCCGGCGTGATGGAATTTGGGCCTCTGGAACTGAACTCTCCAAGAACCGGTGATGGTTGGATTCCTACCTTTGTTCCTCCAAAAAGAATCGTGGTTGTTGGATTAGGATCTGATGTTAAATACTTCTTGATTGCATCGCCGGCTATTTGACCCACCGTAGCCGCTGGAAGAAAATGGGCGTCAGCCACTAGCTCCTCCCCATTTGCTGCGGTGTTAGCCAAAATCATGCCGGCACCACCGGCTGATTTGACCACATAACCCTTTTCAGCTCTAGCGTTAACCCCTCTATCACACAGCACAATTTTGCCTTTAACTTTCTCCGAAATTAAGGTTCCCATTATACAGAGATTTCCATTGGTTGTGTTGCTGGCATTACCTGTATACACCAAAGGAAACATCCCACTGGGTAATGGATCACCTGCGTAAAGTGAAACGCCGGAGAAATTTTTACCATTGCCAAGGGTTACATATGCTGGAAAATCACGGTCAATTGTTCCGGCACCCACAGTGGTGATCCAAGGTGCTTGGTTGGACAAACTGAATTGATTAGGTCCAGCATTTCCAGCAGAGCAAGAAACCAAAATACCCTTCTCCATTGCAGCAAATGCTCCAATTGCAATGTCGTCGCTGTAGAAATCAAAATGCCTTCCACCAAGTGATCAGGGGCGGATGTACAGTCATTCCAGGGGTCATCCGACCCCCTCGGTAAAAAAATTACACTATATATATAAGATCGATTTTTTTATGTACATGTATATATTTAAAATTGAACCCCCTAAATATATATCAAAGGAGTAGCCCAATGGTTGAGGGGGTTCAAGATTTCGCCTAAGTGAGCTTTGTGTCACGGGATCGATTCCAGGCAACAACATCTTTTTTTGTTGTAATTTTTAGCGATTTTGCTGGCTTCAGTTTTAACTTTTGAGTGTTTTTTTTATTAAATATAGATAGACCCCGTTTTTAAAGTCATAACTAATTATAAAATTTATATTTAAAATTTCTTTTTATTTTTTTAATCAAATTTGAGCTTGGAGCTCTTTTATTCAATAAAAAAGAAACAAAGTACACAATCACTTGG
>JAJOOF010004933.1:0-12500 GCA_029582545.1 Solanum lignicaule
CCATACTACCCTTCACACTAAGCATAGCCTTGAAGTAATCCTAGTCACATTCACCCTACTTTGGCCTCATTATTAGCTTAACTCTCATAACTAAGGATATCTCTCATCTTTAGTCAATTATAACAAGGAAAGGCAACTTTAGCCCAATCCTATCTCAAGACTCCTCTTTAGTGACCCTAAGTCATACTTGTGCAATGTATGCATAGCACCCCATAATACTATACATGCTAAGTACTACCTTTAGGTCCTCATACTAACAGTTCTCGGTTGGGAACCTAGTTCCTCTCTTCACTTTAGAACACTATGAGATACTTCTCAAGCATGTCTTAGTTCATAGGATATGGAGATTTCTACTAAGAACCTTAACTCAACTATGTGAAGGTTCCCATCTCAAGAGACCTAACTTTGGGAAAACCCACACTCTACTACCTAAGAGTTCCCCATTTTTCTTGGATAGTCCTCACATTAACTAGGTGTGGCTCTCCTTTCTTCTTGGAGTCCGGACCCTATGTTGTGTGACACTCCATCTCATTGTCAATATCCACTTGGAGCCAAGCATACACCCCAAGGTTTACTTGTTAAGCCTTGCTCAACATTTATCCCTCATGGAATGATGTCCTTGACAATCCATCCATGTTCAAGTGATTCTATCACTTTCATCTATCAAGCTTTCATAAGGTAGGTTAGGTGAGTATAGGCCTTTCACCATAATTGTACCTATTAGACTCTATTTTCACTTAGACTTTACTCTCAAAGCCTTAACATCTATAGTCAATCATACTAGCCTTTAACATTCATAAGTAGGAGTCATCACTCTTAACAACTCTATAACATGGAAGTATCTTATGAACCTAGATTTCAAGGCACTCAACCACATTTTTCATTACTAGGTGATTCTAGCCACAATTCATCCTAAAGGTTTAATTTCAACATTAAAAGCCAAGATCAATGCTATTCAATTAGGTATAGTTCAATTCATGATTATTTGACACTAACTTTGATCAATTACTACTCAAGACATTGGTTTAGGAAGATTACTCATGAACCTTCTATTTGGCCTCTAATGGCATAAACCCATAAATATCGCATTCATCAATTTATACTAGGGTTACCATATAAATCACAAGAAATCATCATAATATCATACAACAATGATAAATCAATCATAATTGAGTACTATCCAACCTTTTGGAATCATACTCAAACTCTACCCACACTTTGGAAGAAACCCTAGTTTAGATTGGGGTTTTCTACTCAATTTGGGGGAAACTAGGGGGGGGGGAGTCCATGGGTGGAAGAACCCATGGATGACTAACCTTCACATACTTTTAATCAAAGCCCTAGCACAATCTCTCAGCAATGGACCTTGTTCTTGACCCAAGTTTCAAGCTCTATCTTCTTCTTCAAAGGGGGTTTTCTAGAGGGAAATATTGTATGGAGAGGATGAAGTTGGGTTTTCTTTTGATTCTAGGGAGAATGATTTAAATGAGGTAAACTTAGGTCTAATAAGCTTATATAGTTGCTAGGAAAGGAATAGAATATTGTAGGGTCAACTTTGGTAAACAACTAAGGACCTAAAATG
The DNA here is from genome assembly GCA_029582545.1 of Solanum lignicaule. Classification (NCBI taxonomy): domain Eukaryota; kingdom Viridiplantae; phylum Streptophyta; class Magnoliopsida; order Solanales; family Solanaceae; genus Solanum; species Solanum lignicaule. Next base: position 1,583 of record JAJOOF010004933.1, read on the forward strand.
TTTTAACTCAAAATTCAGTTTCTTGCCAGCTTGAGCTCGCCCTTTGGACCCTTGGGATTTCCCTATGCCCTAGGTAACTCGCCAAATGTACCATAGGCTCGCCCAATATTCTAGTGAGCTTGGAATTTGGGGAGTCCACTATGCGATCTATGGAGCTAAATGGTGATCCGCCAACCTAGTTGGGGAGCTGCAACTTAGCTGACCCTTTGCTCCAGAATCTAGGCCAAATGGGACAGCCCACTAGGCGATCCTAAGGCACAAGAGCCACTCGCCCAACCTTTTGGGCGATCATGAAGTCCCATCGGCAAAAGGGCCCTAAAAAAATGAGGTTTCTTTCACTCCTTCTTGCTAGCATAGGTCCTTACTTGCACCCTAGACTTCTTCCTTGCTCAATTAAGGTCTAAAACAGCCTAGACATTCACTTAAGGGTACACTAACCCACACGAAGAGGTTCTAGATCAACCTATCAATTTGCTAGAGGTTACATTATCCCCCACTTAGGAACATTCATCCTCGAATAACACTTAAAATACATTAAGGGTTAACGACTCAAGAATAGCAGCCCATCATGTATGCCATACGTCCAAATGCACACAACCAAAGAGGAAAACATCAACTCCAAGCTAAACATACTCAATGCAACACAAGAGAGTAGGAACTACATCTACCAACCCAAAATGCATGAACTTCTATTTCTATTTATTTTCAAGGAGGAACTAACATCCCCCTAGCTATAACATGTTCAACACACACTCATGGAGCCTAATATGCAATTTACTCTCAAAAAGAATTTTCCCAAGGAGAAATCTTTCAACTTCAAAACTAAGGCATGCTCATAACTCATCTCATGAAGTCTATATGCGACTTTACTTAAATGCACTACAACATGAGGAAAACAATGCATATAAGTCATATCTAACAAGACCTAGGCAATTTCATGAACATGCATATGAGGAAATCATAGTAACACATAATCACATAAAGACCTTATGGAATAGGCAGACTATCTCCCTCTTTGGAGTAAGCACACACATGCTTTTCTAAACATCAATCATGGTAAGGACAACATCAAGTCCAACATAACAAGTCATAAAAGACAAGAAATCTGAAAATTTCCAAAGGCATAAAACACATACCGGAAAGAACATGAGGAGATCACTCTTGATCTTCTCTAGATTGGAGAGCATAAGACCTATTCTTCTTTTGAGGCTCTACCTCGTCAATACTAGAGGCAACTTGCTTACCCCCTCTTCTATTAGACTTAAGAACCGGGCAATCTCTCATACCCACTACATCTCTCAAGGTGGAAGTTTCTAGAAATCCCTAATTCATGAACATCAAGGATACTCAACGACCTTGCTACCTAAGCACATCACCTCCCCATTATGAGCAAGCCTATTCAAACTCTTTAAGGCATCACTAAACTTTCACATCATCGCACAAAATGATTCCATACCAAGGTGAATTACACTTCTACCCTCCTTAGAGAATTCTATTCACTCAACTCACCTAGGCATTTCTCAAAACACCATATTCAACAAATCCATCAACATACTTCAAAAATCCATCATGACTAATTCGGATTCTACCAACAACCAAGCAAAACCTCATAAACACCTTGCTAGGTAGGCACACTATCTCCCCCTTGAGAGTAAGCCTACACAAACTCTTCTAAACATCTTTATAACATAAAGGCAACAATAAAGCATCATCCATACTAAAGACAACATCAAAGTCTAACATCTCAAATTTTACCAAGTCACACAACCATAATTGGCATCTCAAACAACCTTTCTCCCTCACTTCTTGTGGCATATACCCTTCTAACAGTCGAATCCTAAAGACCATAGAATAAGGGATAAGAGGGAGAGCTTATAGATCTATGGCACGACTTAGAGAATGAAGAAGTGAGATTTTTCCTAAGCATCCAATAGCCTCTTATTCATTAATGTGTCAAGACTCACACCCATGAAAAAAAATCTACTTAGACGTGGTTTGAGACATCCTAGAATTTTTCCCAAAACCTTATGCTCTGATACAAAGTTTGTCACGACCCAGGGGTACACCCTAGACTTAATATGGCGTACTCGACCCCGAAAGGGTCTAATACAAACCCTTAGCGCCATCATAACATATGATCATAGAAAAGTAGGGAAAAAAATTAAAAAACATTTTTTAAAACATACCTTTCAAAATAATTCATAAAAGTGAAAGTATTTACTAAGTCTATGTCTCAATCTATCTATGAATAATGGGAATAAAAGTCTTGGGATGCAGCCCATAATAAGGACCTGCTGAGTTGGGCGACCTGCAGGTGTTGAGGGATTTCCCTGTTTATGAAGAAGGGAAATCCCTCAAAGTGTGATCAGTCTGAACGCACACAAAACATCCATCCTTTCCTGCAAGACACTTACCCGGATGGTTCTTACAAGACTTTGGACAAGTTGGGTAGGTCCTAGTAACTTAAATACTTCCGTGAGACTTAGAGCCTGATGCCCTACCTTTCTGATCCTATCGAAACTTGGACGATGGAACACTAGCTGATGAAGGTGCTGGGTTGAAGACCTTTGGTGAAACTGCAAGCGATTTCCACAACCTGATATTTGCTGAGAGTACTCATAGTTGTCTATCCTAGCTTTTTTGTTGTCCTTAGCCTTTTCCCTAAGCTTATCTCCCTCAACTTGCTAAGCATGAGTCATGAGCCTAGAGATGTTCATATCTTCCAACATCGCATTTCTGCACTCTTTTTTAACAAAGTTAGACACCCCAAATAGAAACTTACTCATCTGCGCCCTGGGATTGGCAATCATATGTGAAGCATAGAGCTTGGTGAACTTAAGTCCATACTGTTGGACCGACATAGAAACTTGTCTCAAATTCATGAATTCCTGAGCCTTAGCCTACCTCCACTCTCTTAGGAAGAACATGTGTAGAAAATCTCTGGTAAACCACCCCCACGTCACATGAGCTGCATTCTCACCCCTATTTTCCTTCCACTGTGTGAACCATATCTGAACCACATCATTAACTTGGTAGGACGCCAACTCTACCCTACCATTTCCAGTCACTTGCATCACTTTAAAAATCTTCTTGACCTCATCAATAAAGTTCTGGGTATCCTCACTGACTTGCGACCCTAGAAACATTGGCGGATTCATCCTAACAAAATTGCGGACCCTAGCTGCCACTAATGCACCACTAGCATTCGCAGGAACTGGAACCTACTTATTGTTCTAGTTGGATACACTCTGGGCCAATAGTTGAATGGTGTTCCAAAGCTCAACATTCAATACTTCATGATTTGGGACTGGAGGAGTTGCGTTAGTGTTACGGTCATTAGCATTCCTTGTGTTTGCTCTACTAGGAGGCATGATCTGGAAACGCATAACGTCGAGTTAGAAAGGAAATCATACCCATGCACAATAAGAATTACAAGAAGAAAGTGATGTTTTTCCTAAATCACTTCGTAGGCTCCACCTCATAAATGTGGCGTGCTTCACACTTATGAAAGGAACTCTACTTAGTGCGGCTTTTCAGACATCCTAGGGCTCTTAAACCTAGTGCACTTATACCAAGTTTGTCACACCCCGAGGCTACCGTAGGACGTAAACATGGGACTTAGGATCACGAGTGACCCCAAGCTAACCCTACTGGCATATCATAAGCATACTACGATAACTGAAAAAAGAAATGTTGTGCGGAAGCTTAAACATGACATAAAGTGAAATGTTGGGGAATACCCATTCTAAATATGAATATATAAAATTGAGAGTTCAATAACGACTGAAAGATCAAACTCTAAACTAAAACTGAATCTAACAATGTCTGAATGACAGCCTGTAATTGACTAGAGATTCGGGGACATGCCCCCATCTAACTCTAGCAAAACTGAAACTAAAACAAGAATGACTGAATAAAAGACATGTCAATCTTCCTTGAAGATTGAGGACTAACCACTGATACTGCTGAACTGTAGATCGGGAACCGATCTATGCGTGATCTGAATATTGAGGACTAGAACTTACATCACGATATGATGTAGCGCAGAGTATGTGTCAATACTTGAATGGTAATGAGCATGCTAGATAGGATAAACATGAACAATATATACGTAACTGAAGAAAGAAATAAGAGCAATGACATAATCTAAACATGATGTAAATACTTAAATATGTTGTATACTCAACTAACTAATTGCAATGACCAAGTGCATGACATGCTGAGACTGAATACTGAACTATAACTTATAACCTAGTCAATGCACTAGAATCTAACTGTGGGAGCTACTGTTAACCAACATTAAACCACGAGAGCTATCCGTGGAGTCTAATGTATCACCCCATCGAGAGGACCCAATATACCTTGCCAGGGGTATAAAGGCATGACTGGCGTGATCACTAAATATGTTGCCCACATAGGAGGCTTATCCTACGGTGGCATGTAGTTCTGGGACTATGAGGGTGACTGACCCTTAGTCTACTCGGTATTAAGCCTACTCCCAACTGATTATGTAAGTAACAAATTATATATTAATTTTGTAATACTAAATAGTTCATAATACTTACATGATGACTGAAAATACAACATTAATATACTTATAATGAAACATTCTTAACTGAGGCAGGTATAGCTGAATAAACTGACCTAGGATGTGTAATTCATGAACTAAATGAATCTACACAACTAGGGTTCTAATTTTCATGCATGAAGCTGAGCGAAAATTCATCAAAAACACGATAATATGATTAGAATTGATCTAACAGCTAAATCACAACAATAATTTGAAGTTCTAGAAACCCTAGGTCTAAAGATGATATAGAGAATCAAGAATCTGACTAAATTCTAGGGACCTAATGGGTGAAAGGAACCACTAGTGAAATCCCACATACGTGGTGACGAAGTTCAGAGAAAGGTCTTTCTATTTTGGGGCGGGAACTGTAGGAAACCTTGTTGCATTCTTGTAGAGTGTTGGTCGACTCTTTCTCCCTTTTATCATTCAACTGGGATGAATTTTGGAGAATAAGTTGACTTGGGTAAAGTCTAATTAAGTTACTAGGCTAAAACTGACTAAAACAATGTAGTTTAGGGGTTAAAAAATGTAGTTTAGGTGTCAAACGCATAAGAAAAGACCAAATGACCCTTGTCTTAAAAGCTGTCATGGCCACCGACGGGCCTGACCGACAGACCGTTGATAGATCTATGGTCCATCCTGGTCAGCCATCATTTTTCTTCAGAGGCTAGAATCTGGAGGGTCTGAACCATGGTCTGACCTATAGTCCGTAGGTCCTAGCATGGGTCCAGACTTCGTTGAATTTTCTGGGGTTCTAGGGAGGGGGTTGCAGGTGTCCAACAACGGACCCCACCTATGGTCTGTGGGTCACCCTACGGTCCGTAGGTGGCCCTGTTGGTGGCGCTTGTAACTTTCTAAATCTGCATTTCCCGTTTGTCTAGAATACGAGGTATTACATGGACAAGACCCACGCCATCTCAAAACTACTAACTATAAGATTAAGGTCAAGTCCTACGAGATATAAGAAGGGTCACCAAAGCTGACTGGAATATCACATGACCTCAACGAAACGACTGTTGATGATCCTGAATACCTCTATCTGCATCATGAAACGATGCAGGCCAAATGGCTTAGTACATGGAATATACAAGCATGTAAGGGGAATTCTAAAGCATAAACATAGGCTTGAACTTTATAAAAAGGAAACATACTTACCTTATCTCAACTCACTCAACTAAACTCAACTCAAGAAAATACAGTTCAACTCAACTAAGGGAAAATAGGGCTCAACTCAATGATAAGATATTCAACTCAATTAAATAAGGTTGAACTCAATAATAAGATACTCGGCTTTGGATACTCAACTCTGGATTCTCAACTTAATATAAAGCAACAATAAAAGATGCAATATATCGAATGCTTTGAAAATAGTAGATAGCAATTCAATGTATTAGAAAATACAATGTACTTCTGTTTGTATGCAAGAATACAAATTAAAATCTATTTGTATATAAAAATTCAAAATAAACTCTGTGTATACAGGAATACAAAATATCTCCGTGGGAGTTTCTCTAACCGACAACCAATACTATTGAACTACTTCAACAAGTCTGCGAGTGAGATATCCAGCGTTTGATGTTCGTACAGCAGTATCCACAAATCCTTTACGGGCTCCGTAACAAGAAATGATGTATTCTGTTAAAGAGAGTCCTTCGTGTAAATTGCTTTGAATAGGTAAATCAATCATTTGTCCTTGAGGGTCCGACATTAATCCTCTCATACCTACTAATTGATGTACCTGAGATGCATTTCCTCGAGCTCCCGAGAAAGACATTGTATGAACTGGATTAAAAGGGTCAGTCATCCAAAAATTTGAATTCATTTCTTGGCGCAAATATTCACTTGTAGCATACCATATTTCAATGGATTGACGTAATTTTTCTACCGTGTGTACATTCCCATAATGATGGTGTTTTTCCAAAGTCAAACTTTGTTGTTCAGCATCTTGAACTAGCCATCGCTTAGAAGGTATTGTTAAAAGATCATCAATTCCTAATGAAATGGATGTAGCAGTAGCTTGTTGGAACCCCAGAGTTTTTACTTGATCCAGGATACGTGATGTATATGCCATTCCGAAGTGCTCTATTAATCTACTAATAAGTCGTTTCATGGTAGTTTCGCCTATAGCTTTATTGTGAAAGACCAGATTGGCCAATTTTGCCATAAGTACCTCCATAATTCGACAATGGGTTTGAGTTGGTGATTGTAAAATTTCCTTTTATCGATCTTGATTCGCGTATAAATTCCGAAACTATGGACCTAGCTGAACCAGAGAGCCCCGAAGTCCCACGGTATCATAGAATTAGGTAGCATATGAATAGGCCCGAGAATACCCCTGTATAGCTTCTTCGATTTCTCGATAAAGAGCAGTATGCCCAACAATGGTTCGAATGTATGTAAAAAGGATTTTTTTAGACTTCTTACTATTAGATAGTGTCCATAAATCTCATAAAAAGCACCTAAAGATTCATAGTGAACTTCGATGGGAGTTTCATTTAAAGCAATAACGCGTTGATCTACTTGCCACCATAGCCACAAAGGACTATCTAAATTGATTCGTTTCTGCCGATAAGCCCCAATTGCATCATAGGAATTTGAAAAAAAGGGTTCTTTCGTATACTTATAGTAACTATTGTTACTTCTTTTTTTATTTTGATAGTTTCTGCGATTACATGGATTATATTTATTTACACAAATACCTCGATGATTTCCGCTAGTTAATACATAGAGTCCAATAAGTATATCTTGCATTTGTATGGAAATGGGATCCCCAATAGCCGGAGACAAAAGATTCATATGAGAAAACATAAGTAAACGGGCCTCTACTTGAGCCTCCAAGGATAAAGGTACATGAACAGCCATTTGATCTCCATCAAAATCAGCATTGAATCCCTTGAAAACTAATGGATGTAAACAAATAGCATGCCCCTCCACTAAAACGGTCTGGAATGTCTGTATGCCTAATCTATGCAACGTAGGTGCTCTATTAAGCAATATAGGGTGTCCCTGCATAACTTCTTGAAGGATTTCCCATACAAGCAGCTCTTTTTCTCGAATTTTACTCTTAGCAACTCCTATGTTCGAAGCAAGATGTTGTCTAATTAGAAAACGAATTACAAATGTCTGGAAAAGTTCTATTGCTATTTCACGAGGCAATCCACATCGATGTAATGAATGTGAAGGACCCACGACAATGACAGAACGTCCTGAATAATCGACTCGTTTACCAAGCAGAGTCTCACGAAATCTTCCCTCTTTGCCTTCAATTACATCAGAAAATGACTTGTAAACATTATTATGACTGTCCCTCATTGGTTGTCCCCGGATTCCATTATAAAGAAGTGTATCCACGGCTTCTTGTACTAATTTCTCTTGACACATTACTAATTCTCCTGACGTAGATCTACTTGTTGTTAATAGATCGATAAGGATATTGTTCCGATAGATAACTTTTCTATAGAGTTCATTAATATCTGAGCTCATTAGTTTACCCCATCTATTTGAATGATCGATCTCAACTTAGGAGGAAGAACTGGTAATAGACACAAAACAATCAATTCTTGCTCTATATTTGTTTGAATAAAATGCTTAGCCAATTCAACGCGTTTAACCAAAAAGTCCTTTCTTCATCCAACTTTTCGATCTTCCCATTCATTCCCTCTGTGCCCTTCTTCCCCCAATTATTCCCATTCTACCAACGAATTCTCTATAATAATTTGTAAATCTAGATCAGCTAATTGTTCTCGGATAGCACCTGCGCCAGTAGAGATTTCTCAATTGCGAAATGTATCGAAACCCTGGGTAGTAGAAAAAATTGGATGCTGTATTTCCAAGATTGGATTTCATATTCGAATAAACCTCGTAATCGTAAGAAAGTGGGCTTTTTAGTTATGGGCCTAGCAAAAGAAAAATTGGGATAGGATTCTGTAGGATCTCCCCCCCTTTAAAATCGGACATGAAAGTTTCCTTTCATCCGGCTCAAGTAGGTGCACCAAATAAGGAAAGGAGTTCTCGTTTACAAACTCTATAAAATCCCAAAATAAAAAAGGTCTACTCCTTACTCAAGTTCCCAGTGAAGACGAAACAAGATTTCAGTGATTCCGTCTTCTATTAATTCTTTATTCAAATTCAATTCCAACAAATAAAATAAAAAATTCTTGAGTAGACTACTTCCCTTTGAATGATAAATCCCTTAACTCTTAATAATTAAAGGAATACCTTGGAACCCATAAGGGATTTACTTGTCTATATATTGTTCCATTCGATCGTTTAGGTCCCGACTTCACCTCGATGGTTAGGCCACCACGCCCTTAAAGTCTATACGTGATAGATAGACTCCTGGAACCATGACATATTTGCTTACTTAAACATAATTTATTTCCACGAAAAGAAGAGAAATGGTTCATTACACAAAATAAAAAGCTTTTTTTACGAGGTACAAATAGAAATTCCTCTTTATTTGATTTGTTACAAAATCGACCATAGATCAATTCCCTTTTTATTTGGGAGTATTGACTACACCCCAATTCTTAGCTTCATGTTACTCTTACCAAGTGACATGTCAGGTCCAGGTAATCTCAATTGGATTGACTGGGATGACAGTTTCTCCTTCCAAGTTTGTAAAATTAGAATTTCGATCAAATCACACATCGCAGTATACTAGGCCTTCTAATTCTTTAAGAGATTTATCTAAATGATTCGCAATATAACTAGGAAGACGTTTTAAATACCACACATGGGTTACTGGGCATCCAAGTTTGATATAGCACATTTGATACCTTTGTATCCGAGAATCAACAAATTCAACTCCGCATTGTTCACAAAATTTCGGGTCTTCTTTTTCATCTCCGATTACTCGATAATTTCCACAAGCACAAATTCCGCTTTTTATAGGACCAAAAATTCTTTCACAAAATAATCCATCTTTTTCCGGTTTATTTGTTTTGTAATGAAAAGTATAGGGTTTTGTTACCTCTCCAACTATCTCTCCATTAGGCAGGATTTTTGTGGCCCAAGCACTTATTTGTTGAGGAGAAATTGATCCAATTCGGAGCTGTTGATGTTTATATCGTTCAATCATAGAAGAAAAAATATTATTCATTTCGATTAAGCTTCCTTCCTATTAATCTGGAAGTTCTTCTCAAATAGAAGGAAATGATTCAGTTCCAGAGCTAACGATCGTAGTTCTCGAACGAGCAATCGAAAAGATTCTGGAGCATCTTCGGGATTAGGTATTGTTCCCCCAATGATTGTAGTACCAAGTACTTCCTAGCAAGCTCTAATATGATATGATTTATAAGTAAGCATCTCTTGTAAAATATGAGCAACCCCTAGCCCTTCTAGAGCCCAAACCTCCATTTCTCCAACCCTTTGTCCCTCCTGTTTGGCTCTTCCTTTAAGAGGTTGTTGTGTAACAAGCGCAAAATGTCCACTGGAACAGCCATGGATTTTATCATCAACTTGATGAATTAATTTCAAGATCCAAGGCTTTCCTAGGTTGTTCAAAAGGATTCCCCGTCCTTCCATCAAATATTCTACTATTTCCTCGATATTTGGGTTCAAATATCCATGGATTCGTTGTTTGCTTATTGGCTTCATATAATTTAGAAAACACTAGTTTTCTCGAAGCTTCTTGTTCATATCTCTCATCAAAAGGTGCTATTCGATAATGTCTGTCTAGTAGACTCCCTGCTAACCCTAGTAAACATTCAAATATATGTTCGACATTCATTCGTGAAGGTACTCCTAATGGGTTAAAGACAATATCAACGGATCTTCCATCTTGTAAATAAGGCATATCTTGTCTAGGCAAAATTTTGGAAATGATACCTTTATTTTCGTGTCTTTCAGCTACTTTATCGCCTACTTTGATTTCACGTTTCTGTGAAATATATACACGAATCATTTCGGGATTATAACTAGAACCACCCCTTTTCTGGATCCACCTCACATCAATAACCCAACCACTGCCACCTATAGGTAATTTTAGACAAGTTTCTTTTGAAGTAGATACCTGAATACCAAGTATAGCTCGTAACAATCTATCTTTCGGGGTATACGAAGATTCTTTCACGACTTGAGGTGTTAATTTACCTACTAAAATATCACCCATCTCTACCAAAGATCCCAGCATCACAATTCCTTTTTGTCTATATTGCTAGTAAATGGGCTTCTAAATGCAATATTTCATTAGTTACTTTTTCAAGGCCTTGACTTGTCACATGAGTATGAATTTCATATTTCCGTATGTGAAAAGAAGTATAAATATCTTCATATACCAAACGCTCGCTAATAAGTACTGCATCTTCAGAATTGTAACCCTCCCACGAAATATAAGCTACTAATATG
>JAJOOF010004933.1:17500-39414 GCA_029582545.1 Solanum lignicaule
TTGTTGGCAATATGTCTACGCTGGTTCAAATCCAGCTAGGCCCAATAATTCGATAATCCGCCATGAGATGATATAACTCCCTTTGTACTTCAGAAATACCCGATCCAGAGATAAAAAAGAATAAAATTTTCTGCTAGATCCCGTATTTCCCTGGGATTGTAGTTCAATTGGTAAGACAACCGCCCTGTCAAGGCGAAAGTTGCCGGTTCGAACCCCGTCAGTCCCGACGGATCCAATAAATATATCAAAAAATCTCTCCCTTTTGCTGAAGGGGACCGGGGGAAGAATTCCATCATCAAAGCGAAGGGGAAATCCTTCTTTCTTTTTTCTTTCCTTTTGGTAGGAGAAATACATATGCGGTTGGATTAGTACAATTATTGGTAGCATTATAGTCAGTATTCCAAGAAATGCTAGCTTTTTCGATTGCCCCCGATGCATGTAATGGAATCGAGTACTATACTTTTTTGAGGCGCGCATACACAAAAGGAATTCCTTTCTTGTCCAATACAAAATTGAATATAAGAAAATACTTTCCAGAAAAAACAAAAAAAAAACAATTTATATTTCTGGCTACGGATTTATGGAAGCTGACTTACTAGTTTGAAGTTGCAAAATAGATTTCATGTAAATTGCATACTGAGCTTTTGGTATAAGTGTCCCGGGGATAATAATCTATGAAGAAAGGAAGGGGAAGGACAGATCAACCAAAGATCCTACTCCTCTTAGAAAGGCGAATGAATCATTTTTCCTATTTTTCATTATGTTTTAAGGCCCCATCGACGAAAGAACAAATCGTAAAATAGTAAATTTGATGAATATTCATTTAATACGGTCTCATCTTTATCACACTTCTTTTTCTTCCAAGTCAAAAATAGTTTCGTTCTAAACTCCTTTCTTTTTCCATTTAGCTTTTATTGTTTGTTTGGGTTTGTAACTATGTGACCACTGGAATTGGAAGAGCTATTTGATGAGACTTCATCAGATGATTGTACTAGAAGGAACTAGATAGATTAGAGAGAAAAAAAGAACAGATAATAAAAAATGATAAATAAATAAAGGAATTTTGGGTTAGGTCAACAATCCAAGTTTGGGGCGGTATGGATAAAAGAACTTCCTGTGTTATACTATTCAATTCTCAACGACGAATTTATTTGATAGTTTAGATATTGTTATTCATGATATTGATCTGATTCAAGATCATCGAGAGGTAATATTCATTCATTGAATTTACAGGCAAAAGATTTATCATCTTTATGGGATTAAATCCCGAGTTATTGCGATGTAAAAAACCGATGAGATCATGGAAGTAAATATTCTTGCATTTATTGCTACTGCACTATTTATTCTAGTTCCTACCGCTTTTCTACTTCTCATTTATGTAAAAACAGTCAGTCAAAATGATTAATTATTAACTAATTTGAATGAAACTTTACTTCTGAGTTCTTAACCAAAATTGACTAAATAAAATGAAAAAGATTCCAATTTCATGTCTTAAATGAAATGAGTGGACTAGAATCGGCAGTATTCTAATAGATAGATAGTATGGTAGAAAGAAATAGATGAATCTTTCTACCATACTATTTATTAGTTAGATTATTGTTATAAAGCTGCCCCCTAGAATAAAATAAAGCTAGAGGCTACATTTGATATGGATCTATCTATCAATCTACAACATTATCTTGATATATGCGAATATCAATTCCATATATGGAATTGACATAGCATCCAATTCTATTTATTTTTTATATCTATTTGTTCTGATCAATCTGAATTACTCCTATGTCTTATACTTTGAATTACTATATTTTTGATTTCCAATATGAATCTCGGTATCTATTGAGAGAATCAAATCAATAAAGTGAAAGCAATAGATATAGGCATATTCAAAAAATCACGTAGTAATCTTTTTTTTAACATTCCCAAGAAGTAAACCATTGACAGTAGTTCCACGGGCATCGAAAAGGAAGAGTAAACCTCATTGATTTTTAACGCCTGAACCATGATATGAAATAAGTCGATAAAGTCTAAATCCAATTTCAAAAATTTGAAAGCGGTAAATGCGCAATATGTGACTCACCTGACGATCTTATTCTAAATAATATCTCGTTAGACAACCATTATGTTTATATCCTTTCTTTCTCATACAAAGTGCGTATACACTTAACAAAACCACTTCTTCTTTGAACATTAAAAATAGAAACAAATAAAAAAAGGGTCCGACCCTCTTCAGTATCACCTAGGAAGAGGCCATTAATTGGAATATAAAATTTTGTAAGAATTAGGTTCGAATAAATTTCCTGGGATCCTTTTCCTTTCGAACTACAAACATGGGAATCGTTGAAATAGCTCTTTGATTGAAAGAGGATGATTCCTATAATACATTACTCCAATCGAGTCCAATGGAATTTCAAAATGAAGATATTTTTATTTTGTTCCAAACGTGTTGCAGAACCATCTATAAAGCAATTGATATTGATACAGTTTGCGTCCTTAACTCAATTAGCAAAACCCCTAGAGTCCACTCCTTCCCCACACTACGAGTGAAAGGGAAAAAGTAAAGACTACCATTAAAGCAGCCCAAGCAAGACTTACTATATCCATATGAATTATGTCCTCTATCTCTATAAATATAAAGGAATTGTTCCATTATTCCTCACTTATACTAATAATAGTAGAATCAATGGCGCAGAGTAAAAAAGAACGAAGACTATTAATAAATCAATCCAATAAATTCTCTCATTTTATAAGAAATTTCTATATGATTTTTAATCGAGAAAGATTAAACCCAAGTAAAATCCACAGTAACATCTCAAGGGAATGTTACTAATGGAACATGTAGTAATAATAGGTCCTATTCTTTTTTTTTTACCCTCATTTGAATTGATTGGATGCTTGAGCACTAAGATATTTTCGTGAGTTCCTCGTATATAATATAGTATCTTCCGCCCCCTTCCACAACTATTTCGATTTCCTATCGGGCTCTCCAAGATCCAGTCATTATACAATGGATTAATAATATAAAATTTTGATTTGTAGTAGAAGGTAATTGCGAAGTCTTGATAGCCCATCGAGCATTCGAATATTTACTTGAAAGCTAAGCCTAAATATGCAATTCAAGGATATTTAATTTTTTTTTATAAAAACACCCAGACCAAAACAAGTATCAATAGTCTGCTTTTTCTGCTTCTGTTAGCGAATCATTTGGCGGGATATATCAACAGAAGAAAAAAAGAGATTTCAAGTTTTTGTTGATCAGACGATACCTGGATTTGAATTGGGAAAAAAAGGATTTGCAGTCCTCTGCCTTACCACTCGGCCATGTCGTCAAAATGCTACAAATACAAAATAGATGAAAACTTTCCCGGATTACTGAACTGCTGTTTTATTGTACTTGCACCTTGAGTTCTGTTTTCCTTAATTTTTCCTAAAAGTCAAAGAAATCCTAATCCTTCTTCCCTTTTGATTGGGTTTGATTCATCCTTTCAATTTCGATTGAATCTATCTCAAAATTCATAATGTTCAAAACTTTCTCTTACCTTTCTATTGAAAAATCAAATGTGGATTTTCTCTCACAAAATACAAAATTTAACATTCTGAAAATAGGACCTAGTAACTATTGCCTTAGAATGCATGAATGATTCTTAGATTTGAAACTCCAAATTTTGGTTTCCTAATGACATAAGAAAATACAACTTGATATATGATATATAACTAATCAGTTAAATATAGATTTTTTCAATCAAAAAATCCTTCTCAATTTTAATTATTAATATTAATAATTATTATAACAGCAATAATCAATACATTTAAACCCCCTAAGATAAATTGTTAGACGGATATATATTATTTATATATGTTCCCGATATAGAATTATCAGATATCAGAAAAGTATCATACTTCAATTTGAATTTTGAATTGAATAGAAAATTGAAATTATGTTTTCGGAGAGCACAACCTGTGTTGCCCCGAATAGAACATAAAACGACAATAAAACAATAAAAGAGAAGAAAGACAAATATTAAAGATATCTTCACACGTGTTTAAGCCATACAAACCTTCTTTTCTTATACACTTCACAATCGTATTTTACTCAAATATCCATAAACAAAATATCTGTCTTCCCTGTGAATCATTTTTTGAACAATGAAATCCATAACATAAAGGGGGGTTAAATGCTAAAAAACCGATTCTAATTCTATATTTTCTTTCTAATTTTTATGCCTTTATCTCAGCGAAAAGATCAAATGTCCAATCCATTTATTTTTCTGGTACTCAAGCAGGTTGGAATATTTATTATCATAATAATGATAGAAATGGAATCATTTTTCTTTTTATATTCTATACAAAATCATATAACTTCATTAATAAGTCTAAGTAGCAGAAGTAGGATTGTATGGATGTTTTATCAATTTCTTTCCATTTGTATCTTTTGAAAATTCCAATTCAATTCAATTTAAGTAGAAAATTCTCTTTCTTCCTCCGTTCATACGTATTTCATACATTCCAGATATGGAGTTGGGTAAAGTTTCATGTGATTCGGTAAACAAAATAGAAATGTCATCATTGCTAGATCATTTATCTAATCTATCTAATTAGATGTAGAGTGAACCAATAGGTTGATTTTTTTTTAAATGGGAAATTTAAAATGCTCGGGGATGGAAATGACGGAATATCTACAATACCTGGATTTAAACAAATACAATTTGAAGGATTTTGTAGGTTCATTGATCAAGGTTTGACGGAAGAAATTTATAAGTTTCCAAAAATTGAAGATACAGATCAAGAAATTGAATTTCAATTATCTGTTGAAACATATCAGTTGGTCGAACCCTTGATAAAGGAAAGAGATGTTGTGTATGAATCACTCACATATTCTTCTGAATTATATGTATCCACGGGATTAATTTGGAAAAAATTAGGAATATGCAAGAACAAACAATTTTATCGGAAACATTCCTCTAATGAATTCCCTGGTAAGTTCTATAGTCAATGGAATATATAGAATTGTGATCAATCAAATATTGCAAAGTCCCGGTATTTATTACCGATCAGAATTGGACCATAACGAAATTTCCATCTATACCGGCACCATAATATCAGATTGGGGAGGAAGATCAGAATTAGAAATTGATAGAAAAGCAAAGATATGGGCCCATGTAAGTAGGAAACAAAAAATATCTATTCTAGTTCTATCATCAGCTATGGGTTTGAATCTTAGAGAAATTCTACAGAATGTTTGCTATCCTAAAATTTTTTGGTCTTTTCTGAATGATAAGGAGAGAGAAAAAATTGGGTCAAAAGAAGATTCCATTTTGGAGTTTTATCAACAATTTGCTTGTGTAGGTGGCGATCCGGTATTTTCTGAATCCTTATGTAAGGAATTATAAAAGAAATTCTTTCAACAAAGATGTGAATTAGGAAGGATTGGTCGACGAAATATGACCGAAAACTGCACCTTGATATACCCCAGAACAATACATTTTTGTTACCACAAGATATATTGGCAGCCGCTGATCATTTTATTGGACTGAAATTTGGAATGGGTGTACTTGACGATATGAATCATTTGAAAAATAAACGTATTCATTCTGTAGCAGGACTTTTACAAGATCAATTCGTATTGGCTCTGGTTCATTTAGAAAATGTGGTTCGGGGGACTATATATGGAGCAATTTGGCATAAATTGATACCGACACCTCAAAATTTGGTAATCTCACCTCCATTAACAACTACTTATGAATCCATTTTTGAATTACACCCATTATCTCAAGTTTTGGTTCGAACTAATCCATTGACCCAAATAGTTCATGGGAGAAAATTAAGTTATTTGGGCCCTGGAGGACTGACAGTCCGCACTGCTAGTTTTTGGATACGAGATATCCATCCTAGACAGTATGGACGTATTTGCCCAATTGACACATCTGAAGGATCAATGTTGGACTTAAGTTCTTTGTTCAAAACTATACCGATTTTCAAGACTAGGGCTATCAACCACTCAGCCATCTCTCTGAAAGACTATTTTTATTTTATTCCTCCGAATAGAACATTGTTATAGGGGTGGATACCCCTACTATCTGTAGAAAGATCTCAGGTGCGAATCCACCACTCGATCTATCTATCCGTATATAGATATATGATCTAGTATGTCCATTTGTGAAATAAAAAACAATATTCCATTTCCCCCCACCCCACTCCATGTACGAATAAAGTGCGAAAGGGGGAGTAGTAATAAGTCATATAGAATCAATGGATTCCTGATAAAGTAAAATCCCTCTATGACATATTTATCAGAATTAATATTTTTTGGCTGATAGAGGGATCAAATGGTATATAGTTCATTTATTGGTAGCTTGGAGGATTAAAAGCATGACTCTTTCTTTCCAATTGGCTGTTATTGCATTAATTGCTACTTCATTAATCTTATTGATTAGCATACCTATTGTATTTGCTTCTCCTGATGGCTGGTCAAGAAACAAAAAATGTTGTATTTTCTGGTACATCCTTATGGATTGGATTAGTCTTTCTGGTGGGTATCCTTAATTCTCTCATCTCTTGAATCTAGTCATCGCAGACCCAAAAACAAAATGACCCCCTTAATTTTTCTCGGTTGTGAGACACATTAAATTTGAATCTAAGTCCCCAAAGAAAATGCAAATCAAATAAAGAAAACAAAAAATTAGAGGGGTGTCAAACTTCTTGAATAAAAAAAAATATAATTAACAAAATAACTGGAATCGTTCCGAAGAGAATATGTGTCCCGGCACTGCACAAATAAGATCTGGTTATATATCATATATATGGGTACATATTGTGTATGAAGAACAATAAAATGTGGATATGGTCGAATGGTAAAATTTCACTTCGCCAAGGAGAAGATGCAGGTTCGATTCCCGCTATCCACCCAGGATCCAAGATAAAGTAATTTTTTTACTATTTATTTTTATTATTGAATTTCATAAATAGCATTAAATATATCCTTAAATTAAGGAGTTGGTTTAGTTGGCCGTGATAGTGTAGTGATTCTATCCCTCCTCTTCGTTTTCTTTTGCCTTCCACCCCCAAAAAGCGAAAGGCGGGAATTAATTACTACTCACCAGAATAAGATGTTGTGGAGACAGGATTTGAACCCGTGACCTCAAGGTTATTAGCCTTACGAGCTACCAAACTGCTCTATCCCGCGCCAAAGATAAGAACTGAAAACTAATAGATAAACAAGGATTAAATGAGCCCCCCCCACCCTATATGTACAAATAGAATAGCCCATTTATACAGAATGGTAAAGGGGCAACTATGATCATCGACCATAGAAATAGAAATGAAGCGTTAATCCTTACCAACTTGATCTCGTTGCTCCTGGCAACAAACATGCATGAACAATTTCACGAAGTATGTGTTCGGATAGGCCAAACTCTCGATAGTTAGCTCTCGGCCTTCCGGTCAAAAAACAACATCGATGAAGGCGTGTAGGTGCACTATTCCGTGGTAGGGATTGTAACTTTCCATAAATTTCCCATTTGTCAATTAATAACGGAACCTTGCTTATTTCTTTTTTTGAGGATCAACGAATCGAATGATATTTCTGTTCCAATTTTTGCCTCTTTTTCTCCCTCTGAATCAAACTTTTCCTTTCCATAATGGTTGAATTCCTATTAGTATCCATGATACAAGTCGAATCCTAGATGTAGAAATAGAAGAAGGTGGATCCCCTTCTCCATCGAAATAAATGAGATTATCGGGAATACACACATTAATTAACCAAATTTGCCCGACGTAGAGGCAATCAAGAAAGCCGCATAAGTGAATATATAACCTACAGAAAAGTGAGCTAATCCAACCAATCTTGCCTGTACAATAGAAAGGGCCACTGGTTTATCTCTCCATAGAATCAAATTGGCCAAAGGTGTGCTTTCGTGATCCCATGCTAAAGTTTCAATCAATTCCTGCCAATATCCACGCCAAAAAATTAAGAACATAAATCCAGTAGCCCAAACAAGATGTCCAAATAAGAACATCCATGCCCAAACCAATAAACTATTCATACCAAAAGGGTTATATCCATTGATAAGTTGTGAAGGGTTTAACCATAAATAATCCCTTAACCAGCCCATCAAATAAGTGGAAGATTCATTAAACTGTGAAACGTTAGCTTGCCATAATGTGATGTGCTTCCAATGCCTATAGAAAGTAACCCATCCATTAGTATTTAACATCTAAAAAACTGCCAAATAAAATGCATCCCAAGCCGAAATATCACAAGTACCGCCTGGTCCTAGTCATCGCACGGAAAACTATAACCGAAATCCTTTTTGACTGCATTAACTTGGAACCACGTGCATCTAAAGAACCTTTTACTAAGATCAATGTAGTTGTATTTAAACCAAGGGCAATAGCATGATGAACCAAAACGTCTCCAGGACCTATTGTTAAGATTAATGAATTACTATTTTCATTAACATCATTTAACCAACCCGACAACCAGATTCTTCAACCCGCATTGAATGTTGGGCCAGTCGTTGAAGATAAAAGTACATCGAACCCATATGAAGTTTTACCATAAGCGGATAGTATACATTGAGCAAATATAGGTTTAATCAAGATTTCCTTCTCCGGAGTGCCAAAGGCAAGCATGACATCATTATGAATATAAAGTCCCAGGGTATGGAATCCCAGAAAAATGCTAGCCCAACATAAATGAGATATGATAGCCTCTTTATGATCTAACATTCTTGACAATACCTTATATTTCATTTTGCTCCGGATTGTAATCTCTAATGAAAAATATAGCTCCATGAGCAAAACCTCCTGTCATGATGAATTCTGCGATATATTGGTGGTGGGTATATAATGCAGCTTGAGTAGTAAAGTTTTGTGTTATGAATGCATAAGCAGGTAAAGAGTACATGTGTTGAGCTACCAAAGAAGTAATAACCCCTAAAGAAGCTAGAGCAAGGCCTAATTGAGATGGGCTTTCTCCTTTCTATTTCTTGCGGGCTATTGATTTCTGATTGAGACTTTGCTTGCTTACTTTCACGCTTCCTTCAGTGAGCTACTTAAGGTTTAAGGTAAGGGGCACTCCTAGCATAGATTACCATTATAACCTGTCTTTGCTTGTAGATAGATGAGCTTAATTAGTTACCTGAATTAAAGCGGACTCTTGAATAAGTTGACTTCGCGTGGGAGTCATCTTTCCTTTCATTCACTAGTTGAGTACTTCCTCCTGTCAGATAGAAGTTTTTCAAAGGGTGCTTCGCTTCCAGTTCTTGTTGTTTGATACCGCTTCCCGTCCTTGTAAATAACATCTCTTACTAGAGCTATGAGATGACACAACGTCTCGCCCACGCTTCCAAAACTGTCCTATACTTTGCTACGGTATAAGACCTACTTACTAAGTGGATCCACTAGTCTATGCTAAAAAGCATTAAGGAATCATCTAAAAAGTATGACCCTTTTTACCCATGTTGGCTACATGGTTTATAGTGGCCGTGAGTTATCTGAACTCTCCCCATATCGATATTCAATACTACTCCCAAAATATACTAGTTCATATGTTTAGAAACATAACTTTTTATGTGGTTTGAAATTATTACTCAAAAATATTTTTCTTAAAAGATATGGTACTCAAACTGCTCAAAACTCTTTTGGAAATCTCAGTTTTCTCTCATCTTAAATGTGAAAACATTTACTCTTGGGAATACTTAGTTCCCATTTATCATTTTAAAGAATGAACTCAACTCTGCTCTTTCTCAAAAACATTTCAAAATCATATTATAATATGATCATTGATGACTCGGGAAGTGATACTGCATAAACATTAATGGTATATCTAGATTCCATACTGCTCATACATTGATGGCATACTTGATTGTCATACTAATCATGTTTTAGAAAACTCTTTTCTCAAAACTCATTTTTGCTTTCTCAAAACTCAGTTTAAGAACTCAAGTGTTGGCTTTAAAGAGCTTTTTAAAATTTATAACTCAAATCGTAGGGTTCATGTGGAATTATGAATATGAACAACTCAACTCAGGGATCTTAATAACAATAAAGAACCATTGCTGGTCCCCAAGAAAACCCTCATCCTGGATGATAACAAGTGGATGACTAACTCAAGCATACAAAGCTTAAAATGAATAAAATCAATAACTCAAATACAAATTTTTAACTCAAAAGATTAACTCTAAATAAAATAATATATTCAACTCGCCATAAAATAGACAACTTAAGTTTATAAAACATTTAACCAAATAAATCAACAGACCTGTGAAACTCTGTTGACTATCTATATAGCCTCTAACTGATAAAGATGGAAGTTTAAGAGTGAACCTAATTTTTATACCTTTGTGTAACCACCTTGTGAATGTGTGAACCTAGCTTGAAACCATTTGAGCCTAACCTTTCCGTTGGATAAAACATGAATACAATTGTCCTTGTCCTACCAACCTAAAAACTTCATGAAGCATTGGTTTGTTTGAATAGCCAACTTAAGCCAAAAGCCTAAGTTGGGGGTGTGGTACGAATGAGGAAAGAATCCGAGTTAGTGAGATTCATCCTTGGGATCTGGTGTTGAAGGAAAAAAAGATGGAACCCCTCCATATATATATATATATATATATATATATGGAAATGATAAAACTGTTGTGGGAATAAAATGGGTGTCCGATGAGCCATACAAAAACTTTTATGTGCTTTAAATATGCCAAGGATAACTTGAGACGATGAAAATAATGAAAGAAAAGGAGAAGAAGTGAAATTTGAGCCATGCTTCATGAAGGTAGAAGTCACTAAGCCAAAATGATCATACCCGTACCCTCAGCCTAATTACAAGCCGTGAAAGACCTTTTTGATCTTGCATGAGCCAAATTATGTGCTGGTTGGAAAATAAGGGCAAGCTTTTTTGATTCCTCAAATGGTAGTTTCTGATTGGCTTGTAAGAGCATGAAATCATTCTTAATGTGAGGGCATTCGAATACTCTTGTTGAACATGAACTTGAATTTGAAGTGAGCATTGTGAGCTTGAACTCTAATTGATGATTGCTAGTCACAGTTTGAAACTTTTAGTGCACAATTGAACATTACATATGAAGATTGAACCTTGTGTGCATTCATGTTGTGTTTCAAGAAGCACTATTTGTAGACCTGATTGATCTTGGTTTTACTTGAGGACAAGCAAAAGTTTAAGTTGGGGGTGTTGATGAAGCGGGAATTTTGACTCATTTAGAGCTTATTATTAAATGATTTAGTGTCCTTAATGCCTATTATGTGCTCATAACTGATGTTAATGTGTTGATATGCAGCAATGGAGGCTTAAGAGCAAGGCAAGGACACTACGAGGCGAAAAGGAGCGAAAAAGTTGAAAAGCTGAAGAAAAGAGAAGTTGAAGCTCGCAAAGGCCACTTGACGACTCACCAAGTGAGCCTCTAGCTTGCCAAAAGTTTCAGTGAAGTGGCCCAAGTTCCAAACCAACTTGGCGAGTAAATGGACAACTCGACGACTCGCCGAATGGATCAGCAATCGCGATCTTGCTCACCTAAAGTTCCAGAACAATTTGTTGGAGAAGTCAAGACAAAATGCGAGAAGAAGCACAATTCGGTGGATCGCCCAGTTGATCGGTGATCACAACTAATCTCGCTGAGTGGACTCTGTACTGAGATTTTTGGGAACGTATAAATACATTTTTTGAAAGGAAAATTGAGTTCTCATACTGTGTGTGCCATGGTTTTTGAGAGTTTTCACATTTTGTTACATTGTTTAACATTCTTAGATAGATTTGGGATTTAGATTTGGAGATTGTAAGATTTTAGCTTGGATTTCAACATTTGGGTATTGCAGATTGTTAGCAATTCAGATGGAAAACTTTATTGGTAATGATTTCTTGCTTTCCGCTATGTTTAGCTAAAATCTCTTCTCTTAGGGGTGTGATCATGCAGTCGAATACACTAATTAGGTAATGGATGTTATTAATTGTTGATTTTAATGTTGTTTTGAAGTGGGTTCATGTTTTAATTGATGAATTGAAGTTGCAAATTCAGTTCTAGCTTAGCTCTCTATGCTTGCTTGAGAAAGAGGTAATAGAGTAGAATGATTGATTGCATCTTTAAAATTTAGCTTGAGAAAGTGGGTTTGATTGCGTCTTTACAAACCCAACTTGAAAGAGTCGGTTAATTAAGGAACTGGGTTGTTTCATAATGATAAGCTTGTCGAGGTTTGAGAGAACTCGCTTGAAACATAATAGTTGGTCGAGAGATGACTATTATATTCAAAACCTAGCCTACCCATTGAGATTCAACAACTTTAAGCAACTAGTGATTACCCATTACGCGAAATTAGCGTTCGACTAATCACAATCCTAAGGTCCGATCTCTAATTGTTTACTTCCCGTGTTAAAGTCTTCTTTGTCATAAATTGGATACTAAAATCTCCTCTATTTGATATTAATCGTTGAAACTTCGTGATTTAATTTCATGTTACGAAGCCTTTACTTCTACAAACGATTAGGACACATTTTTACTTCCAAATTGAATTCTCTACCGTATTACTCCTTGTGGGATCAACCCTAACTCTTAGCTGGGTTTATACTTGTTAGAGACTGCCTTCACTTAGAATAGGATGAAGTGTAGTTGAGTGTTATCATGATACGGGGACAAAAAATATGTCAGGCCAAAACAAAGTGCATCAACAATCATAAAAGATTGAATTACCTAAAATTAGGACAGGATGAAGGAAATTGGGCCTACCAGCCCAACAGCTTGAAATTTGGGCAAGGGCCCAAGTTTATGATTTTCTTTCCCCTTATTATTCTCTTTGACTATAGCTTGTTTGCTTTAAATTTATTTATTTTTGGTTAATTTAATTAAATTCCCTAAAAATGAACCAATTTTGATTATGATAATTTATTTGATTTGAATAATCTTATTTAATTGGCTTTCTTTACTTGGTCAATTTTTAAAAAGTTTACCTCCCTTTGTAAATTATTTCAAAGTGTTTAAGTTAAATTCTTTTCAAAAAATTACTATTTCCTTTAAGTATATATTTTCAAAGTTAGTCAAGTTGTAGGTCAACCGCAAGTTATCGGACACTTCTAATGCTTAAACCCTTCTTGAAGTGTAAATTGAACCCCGAACCTCCTTTGGTATTTTCAAATGATTTTTCTGTTTGAGTCTTTTGAAAATTGTAGGTTTTCTTAATTTCTTTAAAAAATTAAGTGGCGACTCTCTTTTAAAATCAATTTTTCTCTTAAAAAGTTAAATTGATTTTCGAAAACAAGTAAAGTCTTTTATTTATTTTTTGACGTAAAACACCGCCCTCTCTTCCTTCCATTGGTTGAACCAAACTTGAGCAACACCCTTTAGTTGGTAAGCGGCCAATTTCGTCTTTTCTACTGGAGTGATACCCATAATTGCCACTATCTTATAAACCTTATCAATGAACTCTTTAGGATATTCCTTGACTTTAGACCCATGAAATTCCGGAAGATTCATCCTAGTAAAGTCCCTCACTCTAGTTGCCGACGTACCCACATTTGGGTTCACGGTAGCCACAACTCCCTATTTGCTTAAGCCGTCATAGCTTGGGCCAATGTGTGAAATGCGGATCGAAACACATCATTAGTGACTTGCTCGGCCAAAGGGTTGATTGGAACTTGAGGAGCTTGAGGAGGAGCTTGAGGAACTTCTCGTTCCACATTCTCATTCACATTCCTCCTAACGTATGCTCTTCGAGGGCCCATATCCTGAAAAACACCAGATAGGGATTAAGAGAAAGACATATAGAGTTACACTCTATCACACAACTTTAGAGTAATGAAAGAAGTTAAGTTTCCTAATCATCTTATAGCTTCTTATTCATAAATGTGGCACGCTTCACACTAATGAACAAGACTTTAGTTGATGTGGCTTAGAGACTTCCTAGGACCTTTCTAAACTTTGTGCTCTAAATACCATGTTTGTCATGACCCAAAGTACACCCTAGTCGTAACATGGCGTATAGGACTCCGAGAGACCCTATACAAGCCACTTAGCATACATCATACAAGATAATAGAATTTAAAGAGTTCAAAATATAGTTTTATATCATAAAGAGTTTGACAAAAGTAGCGGAAGTCTAACATAAGTCTCAAAGCCATCTAGTACATCATAAGGAAAATGATCGGGACATAACCCATATATCACATCCAAGTTTGAAAAAAGGATAATGACATAAAGTTATATAAGTGAAATCGTCCTCGAAGTATGAGGACACATTAAGTCTTCAAATCTCTAATGCAATGAACTAGCCACGAATGGAGGGATAAGAATCGGCAAGCCCTACATTAGTGAAACAATGTAGGCACAAGTATGCATTAGTACATGGAATGTAATAAGTATGAGGGGAATGCAATAAAATATGCGACGTGATAATAAGGGGACATAATCGAAAACATGAAATGCATGACAAAGTTAAAACATAGTAAAATCATTTAAGAAGATTCATAAATCATGAATACGGTCAACGTATCTTTAAATCATAAAGGAAGCTTCATAAAATACTAGTAATTAACTTAGTTCGTTTTGTGGGAAGTTTATCATTAACCAACATATTGACCATGCAAGCTATAACATGGAATCAATGTCTTCCCCATATCTAAAAGGGGTGTCCTACTTGCCAAGGTAAGGATCGTGAACTTGTGAAATCTGTGCTAAAGTGGATCTACTAGCTAATGTCTATCTGAGACAATCTTTTTATGGTGGCACATAGTTATAGGACAAGGAGATTGCAACTAGAAACCTGACCTCAAGCTACGGGAGAGTTTCCATCTCAATATCCTCTCGGTGCTAAGCATAAATCTCACGAAATAGTCATTAATCTTAACTTGTCTTATTATCCATGGAAAGGCACATCAAATAGCCAATCCAAGCTAGAAATATCATAGAGTAGATTTTTAGACCATGCATGAAAACCTTTCACCATCCATCATCTTTTCATAATAGCTTTATAAAGCTCATACTCGTTAACTTCATACTAGAAATTCCCTACTATTAATGGAAGTAGTTTTGAAAGCGTGATCTATAATCATTGATGGCATATTTGAATACCATACTAATCAAGACCTAATTTAGGATGATAACCTGAAAAACATTGAGGGCAAATCTAGATGTCATTCATGTCATGTGGTCAAGCTTCATAGAACATATAGATATCTTCATCTATAAGCTTACATAATTCATACACATTTATTTCATGAAAATATGCACGATTTCATAAAAATACATTCATAGATTTAAGCTTCTTCATAAATTCATGTAAATCAGGGTTCATAGTCAAAATTCATAGATCAATGCATGGGTTCACATGAAATTGGTTGAATAGCATGTAATTAAGTCCAAATAATCAAAATAAAATCATAATAAAATAATTGAATCCATACAAATAGAGCCCATGAGGAATTGAGTGAAAATCTAATCAAATTTTGGGCAATTGAATTGGAGAATTGAAGACACTTTGGGGGCTCAATGGGTGGATATAATCCATTGATAAACTCCCTACATACCTTGATTGAAGCCCTAAGCAATGATGAAGAAATGAGACTTGAACTTGAAGAACCCTAGCTTCTTCTTCTTCCTTAATCTAGAGATAAGATTTTTGGAGAGGATGTATTTGGTCATGTTTAGGGAATTTAGGAGAATGAATTGAAATTGATAGTTTTAGGGCTTAATTCACTTTTATAGGTGTTGAAATAAGGTTTAAAATGACGTAGTTTAGGTACCAAATACTTTGAGAAAAGACCAAAATGACCCTAACTTAAAAAATGTTGAGGTGCCTTAAAAAAGGGGCTTCATGGACTGTCTAAGGCTTCACGGGCGGTATAGCTGGTAGTGAATCTGCACCTGCCCGACATGGTTTTACTAAAACGGGCATAACATTTTACTCCAAACACGAAATGAGGCAAACTTGATGTGTTGGAAAGAGGACTCAAAGAACTTTAATTTTTTAGGTTATGCACCACCTAATTCATTATGTGCTAAGAGATATCATTGTCTGAAGTTCTGATGGGTGACTTGTACGAACCCCTAAATGGGCCGTCTAGGGTCCCTTCTAGGTGATCCCTTCCTAGGAAGCCTTGGATGGTTGTTCACGATGCCCAACACGGATCGTGGATCCCTAAATGGACCGTCTAGGGTGCCATGAAGGGTCCATGGTCCATTTTGGGTTCGTGGACTTGCCCATTTGCCCCTTTTAACCATTTCTCAAAGTCCAGGGTGTTATATATTCCCGCCCAGAGAAATTTGTTAAAAATGTCGATTTATGAGTGTATTTTGCTAGTAAACTAGAAAATTTTGAACTTAGATGTGAAGGTGTATATGAGTTTCCTCAGTTCACCAATAAGAATACATCCTAGAGAAAGTTGGATATATAGTTTAGTACAACATTGAACCCTTTAACTAATGTGAACTAAGGTGGTATCGTTTCACTTTCAATTAGATACACATATTTGACTGATGGTGTCATGGAGAAGGTATTATCTGGTTTCTTTACTTGGAGTGCTTGAAATTGGACCCTTTTTGTCTCCAGATTTTGTCAAAATGGTACAGGAGCTCCTGACCTTTCCAATGAATGTGAATTAATTCATTTTGATTAATTAATTTTACCAATGGACATGAATTATTTACTTAGTTTTTCTATGTTGATCAAATGTATATTTACTTAGTGTCATTTATGAATTGATTTTGTAAAATAACAAATATTAAAGACCATCTATTTTTAATAAGGAATGAAGACCGACTCTTAATTCTTCAGAAAGAAGTATGAGATTATTATGCATGTCGCGATGAAATTCAAAGACCTCTATGCTTCTCCAACAGATAGATTGCTAGCTAGACCGATGCTTCTATCTCCTAGTTGAATTATGTTGGTTTTGCACTTGATTTGCAAAGTTCAAGGATCCATTTGTATAGCTAGAGTACATCATAAGGATCCATTTGTATAGCTAGAGTACATCATATTAGGCGTTTGACATAAAATTCAAATATATGATTTTTACATGTTTGGAATATATGGAACTAGAGCTGAAAATAGAGTTATCTTTGATTTTTTGTAAAAATATTTGAAATGATGTCCACGCTTGAATGTACTTCAATACAATTTCGAAAGTTAAAAGTGAATTAAAAAACATATTATAACAACCTTTCCAAATTTGAAAGATATACCTTCAAATTGAAAAAAATTGTATTTCAATAAACAACATTTTTTAAATAAAGTAAAAACTATTTTTATGTTTAAATGGGGTCCTAAAAGTAGAAGTTAAAAAGAAATAAATTAGGAAAATCAAAATTTTAAAATACGATAAATGAAAAATGGTTTAATTCTACAATACGAATACAAATTTAAATTTGACTATTAATGTATTATAGAGTTATTTAATCATAAAAAAAAGAAAAAATATTTTATTTATATTATAAAACTGAAGGAGGAGAAAAAAGAGGAAACAGAAGACCGTGATAGAGAAACAAAAAACAAACAAAGAAAAACAAAGCGAGAGTCCTATGGATCAAAATATAATGTCAACAAAAAATAGAGGAAATTTCGTAATAGCGACTGAAGTAAATTTAATTACGCTCCATATCTATAGTTTGCTAATTACAATTCGTAGCTACGTGTTAGAGGGAGGATAGAGGGGAGCGAGATTGGGAGAGGGAGGAGAGAGACGAGCGAGATTGGGAGAGGGAGGAGAGAGGCGAGCGAGAGAGGCAAGGGAGTGGATAGAGGGGAATTGTATGTGTATATCTGTCGAACTGTATATGTATATCTGTTAGATAATTGTATATATGTAATTCCTATACATATGTATTTGTATATCTGGCGAGCGAGATTGGGAGAGGGAGGAGAGAGGCGAACGAGGAAGAGGCGAGCGAGAGAGAGTAGAGAGTGGAGAGAGACTAATTGTATTTGTATATATGTCATATAACTGTATATGTATATGTATAATTTGTATTTTGTATATGTATAAAATAAGAGAGAGGTGAGAGAGAGGAAGGGAGGAGAGAGGCGACACAATTATAGTTAAAATTAAGCCACAAGTGATAATTAATGGAAACTATAGCTATGTTAGCTAATTAACTAGTATATGTTTGCTTATCTGCGTAATTTCCCCTAAAAATAGGGAAAACTGAAAGAAAAAAAAAAGCCCCATAAATACAAATTAATTACAAATATATACACCCTTACCATGATACCCCTAAATAATTACAATAGATGCCCTAGGTGATAGTTTCGCTTAATTGATACCTAAATCAATATATATACACATACACACATATTAAGGTTTTTTGTTCAGAAATCTTAATGTGTGTGTGTGTGTATATATATATCAGAAATCTTAATGTGTGTGTGTGTGTATATATATATCAGAAATCTTAATGTGTGTGTGTGTGTGTATATATATATATATATACACACACACCCTATACTCATTGGTATGTATGTATTGGTATCATTAAGACTGATAGTTTCGTTTAACTGATACTAAATCGGTATATATACTTATTGGTAAATGATACTGTAAGAGTATATATTACCAAATGATATCTCTAATAAAGGAAAAAAGTAAAAATGAAGAACAAAGAAATAAATAATAAAAACATTACCAATGGTATCTCTAATAAAGGATAAAATGAAAAACGATAAAGAAATAAATAATAAAATTGTTACCAAATGGTATTTCTAATAAAGAATAACATAAAAAAACAATAAAAATAATAAATGAGAAAAGAACAAAAGAGAAAATAAAAATAATAAATAAAAAAAGAACAAAAGTAATTTATTTTATTTTCTTAAAAAAGTAAAAATATAGAAAGAGAGAAAAAAATAAAAAGAAGATAAATTAACAAAAAAAAAAAAATATTACCAAATGATATCTCTAATAAAAGATAATATGAAAAAAAAATGAGAAAAGAATAAAAGAAAAAATAAAATAATTAATGAGAAAAAATAAAAGTAATTATTGATAAGACAAAAACAATAAATGAGAAAAAAGAACAAAAATAATTAATTAGAGGATAAATGTTTTGGGTTGGGGTGAATTGGGCCTAAATTTTAAGGAAAAATTACATAAATCTCACATTTTAGTTTACTTATTACCATTATCCCCTATAAGTTTTATAAATCTCTAAAATCCCTCATTTTCGCACATCAGATTAGTGTATCAGCGCTTATATTATTGTATCTCGCACATCAGATTAATGTATCAACGCTTATATTATTGTATCGTGCGCATCAGATCAATGTATTAGCGCTTAAATTATTGTATCTCGTGCATGTATCAGCGCTTATATTATTGTATCTCGCACATCAGATTAATGTATCAGCGCTTATATTATTGTATCCGTTTGAGGAATTTCTGTAATTATAAACTTTAAGGGATAAATTGTAATTTTGCCTTAAAAGTATGTGATTTATGTAATTTGCCCAATTTTAAAGGGCGAGGGTGAAATTTAGCCTAAATTTAAAGAGGGGTGGAGGAAAATTTGGCGTAAACTAAAGGGGGTATGAGTTGTAATTTATTTTGGCTCAATGAGTATTTGTTGAATCAGTTTATGAAATTGTAATTATTTTATCTTTTATGACCCATTTACGTAGTTTCCCCTAAAAAAATATTCTAACACAACTAGTACTAATTGTGCCTATCCATAGTAAAAACATTTTGTAGGTTGACATTAAGTGGTGTATAAAATTATTTGACGAGATGTAATTTTATTTTCGATAAGGGATAATTTGACCGTTTAATTTTTAAAAGGTATTTTTGTAATCTAACTTTCAAACTATGGGACTTCCTACTTATAGTGACAAATTTTTTATTAGGTAAATGCAAGTAAGTAACATCATTTTATTAAAATATACTTACAACAAGTTAGATATATTTAACTATGTAGTGTCTTAAATAAATTTAGAGGCTTCCGAGGTAAATACACAGCATATATGATATATCTGGAAATTTACTTACAAGAAGTTAAAAATATATTTAACTATGCAGTGTCTAAAATAGATTTAGAGGCTTCTAATGTAAGTACACCGCATATAAAAATAGGATATTTATGATATATCTTAAAAATTTATTGCTTATGATAAAACACAAGAAAGATGGGTTAATCCTTATATAAAAATATAATGACAAGGGTAAAAAATACATTTAAATTATCTTATTTTTTGAGTTTTATATCTAAACTATTGAGAGTGTGCGTTTCATGCCTAATATCACTTACTAATTTAAAAAACACACTTTTCTTTTTTATTACACTCTCATCATGGTGTGTGACATACACTCTCTCTTTTATTTAAAAAAAAATTGTTATATCACACTCCACATAGACAAAACATTTCACCTTGACAAAAAATAAATAAATTATTAATATCAGTTAAAGTTAAAGATTAAAGTATTACTCCCCCCTCCCCCAAAAAAAATAATTATAAAATAAAATGTGAAATATTTTTCTTATGCCATTTATAATTTTTTTTAAAATTTACTTTTACTTAGTCCCCCTCCCCCTCCCCTCCCCTCCCGCATCCCTTCTCAAATAATAATTTAGATATTATTTTAATCTTTTAAAAAAATAATTCCACCCGACATAATCCTCCGTTTTCATTTTCCTTGTTTTGTATATATATACTTGCCGCATGACTTTTTTTAAAATAATTTTTTGTTTATGTTAAATTTTTATTTATGTTATATTCAGTACGTATGTAGAAAAAATGTTTTTCTTAAAATATATATACACATCTAACACAAAACGAGAAAAATGTAATAAACAATTAGGAGCGGAGGGTTAGATCTGATGGGGTAAAATTTTATTTTATTATTTTTAAAAAATGATATCAAAATATTTTTTAGGAAGGAGTGGGGGAGGGGGTGAGATCTGAATTTTTAAAAAATATTTTAAAAAATAAAAGGATGGGGGGATTGGCGGGGGGGGGGGGTAGGAGATGGTGGAGTGGGGTGAGAAAAATATTTTAAATTTTACTTTTTAAAAGAAATAATTATTTTTAAAAATTAACTTTGGGATAGTAATACTTTAGTCTTTATTTTTTAACTAATATTAATAGTTTATTTAATTATTGTCAAGGTGGAATATTTTATTCATGTGGAATGTCATGTGGCAAGATTCTTGCAAATAAAAGAGAGAGTGGACTACACACCATTGAGATGTGTTTCTCAAACTAATAAGTGATAGTTTAGATATGAATCTCACACTCCCAATAATTAGGTATGAAACTAAAAAAACAAAATAGTTTAGGTGTGTTTTTGACACCTATCTAAAAAATATATACTTAAAATTAGGGTTGTTCATGGTTATGGTTAAAAAACCAAACCGAACAGCAATCTGAACCAAACCAATTAAAAAAACCAATATTTGATGTGGTTTGGTTGGGTTTTGTAAACCGATACTATTTGGTTTGATTTTGATTTTACTAAAAAAAAATTGCAAAAATAACCAAACCGAATCGTAAATTATATATATAATTTTATAATTTTATAATTATTTATATATTATTCATAAATAAAATATAATATTTTGTAATAATTTAATCAACTTAAGTCTTAACTTTACCATTTTCTCAAGTTCATGCACTTAAATTTTAGTCCAACTATTAAAACCCTAAGACTAGTCCATCATAATCTATTACTTAAATCTTTAACTACCCTATGTCACATCATATAGTCACACTTTCTCTTAATTGTATCAATGTATTCGTGTAATAATAACTCTAGTATTACTTAATTGAATCCATAATAACTTTCTTGTGTATTCATGTATTAAGTGTCTGTGTCTACCGAGATGCGTATATTGATCAACAAATTTAATTTATTATTTTCAAACTGAAAAAACTAAAAAATTCAATCCAAACCGAACCAACGACAACAATCAAATCGGCGGTTATTTTTT
>JAJOOF010004934.1:0-51950 GCA_029582545.1 Solanum lignicaule
ATTATTTTATATTTGGTTTATTCTCTCCTTTTAGGACTCCTTTTCTAGTAGGAAAGGTTTTAGGACTCTATAAATATAGGTTTGTTTCTTCTAACACAATAACAATGACATCCACAATGTAGTCGTTTAAGACTTTTGTTTATGAGGAGATTTATTCTCTCTAAAGTTTCAATGTTTTTCTTTATATTAGTTTTGATATAATAATATTTTGATTTTTAGTACAAGGTTTTGTTATCTAATTTATCAATCATATGATTTGCAAATTATAAGCTTCCGCATGACACCATAATCACCCCTTCATAACTCAACACAACAAAGCATGTACTTGTTTTAATTATCGTATTATCTTATTGTTGTTTCTATTTGTTGTTATTGCTTTATTTTATATATTTATTTGAGTCGGAAACAAAAAAATCTCTTTCTTTTTTGGTTTCTTGGATTGTCACAGTAAATTATAATTTGAGTGTTATTTTTTATTGGTTAAAATATTGGGTTTTTTACAGAGGAAGCAGATTCTGAAATTCAGACAAGTATAGGTGGCTCCAAGGACAGAGGTAAATATGACAGATAATTTGTTTATTTGGTTTTGTCTAATTTATTATTATTTATTTATTTTGTTATATTTAGAATAAGTTATTTTGAGGATCATTTCCAATTTTGAGGAAATAAAATAAATGTTGTTCTATTAATATAAAAATATTTTATAGTCTTTGATTATATTTTGTACGAGAAAAGACATAAAGTCACCATTAAAGTTGTTCCGAATTTTCAAAAGACGCTTTAACTTTGCAATCGTCCTATTACCCCCACTAAACAATTTTGAACAGATATTATTATATCATTTTTTGATCATCCCCAGATTTTAAGAAGCAAGTGTGTTCACACACCAATCATTACATGATACGTGTTAATTTGATTAAAAATGTAAAAAAAAAATCATTTTAAATTATTTCTTTATCCTTTTTTTTATTTCTCTCTCTTACTTTTTGACTTATTTTAATTTTTTTTTTATAAAAAAAAATCATACTATTTTCTAAACTTTATTGAATTATTGATAACAAAATTAATTATTTTTCTAAGAAAATTTAAAATTTTGAAGGTATCATTAATTATTCATTTTCATATAATTTCAAAATTAGAAATGATAATTTTAATAAAGAATCAATGAATTCCCCGAAAATTGAAAGAAGTTAATTGAAATCGGATAAAAAAAACTATATGATACTTTCTAATCATCTTGAAATTTAATGGGTTTATCAAATTTTTTGAAATGTAAGAAAATATTTAGATAAAGTTTAAAATTAAAGAGAGTAAAACTAATAGTAGTAAAAAAGGTAGGTGAAGTTGTCGTAAAAATGGTGACCTTGAAATTGAGAAACTTCAATGAAGATGACAATGAATTTTCTACAGCGACCCCAAGTCATTTATGACTTTCTGGCACTGACAGTTCGGTTTGGATTTCGTGCAACTTTCTGTGTTTTGGAGACCTTGATGCTTGAAAAGTGATTTTTAGTCAATTCATCAGGAAAACGGATTCAGAACGGAATTCTGACAGTTCCATGAGCTCCGAAATGACCAAATTATGCTATAGGCGTGGTTGACTTTGGTCCCGAGGCTTTTGGTGCGAGTTGAAATAATTTTTAGCGTTTTAGTCTTGAAAATTGGTCAGGGATTGACTTTGGTCAACATTCTTGGAAAACATGTCCGAATAAAAATTCTGACAGTGCGGTTAGCCTTGGAATGTAGAGTTTGGTCTAAAACGACCTTTCATTCAACTCCTGAGGCCTCCGGACTCATTTCAACCCCCTCGGTGGATTTTGGTTAAAAGTGACCGTTGGGAGTGGGACCCACTTTTTATCGAGATGACCTCTGATAGAAATTTTGACTGCGTTGTTGAGTCCGGAATGTCGAATTTAGTAGGGTAGCATATCTATTTTATTTTAATCAGGTTCCAAATGAATCGCGAGCACCCCGTCAGAGATTTTAAAGTTGGCATAAAAAAATCAGCTTTTCAGCTGATATATATAGCTGGTGCAGGCCATTTCAGCTTCATTTCTCAACTTCAAACCTTCATAACTCTCATTTTAAGTTCGATTTTAGTGATTTGAAGGTCCATCTTGTGGGGGTTTTCGCAACGAACGCGTTGGTGAGCTCAAAAACTGATTTAGGGTCTCCGTTTGAGGTAAATTTTGTGAAATACCTGCTGTCACGACCCTTTTTGTGAGCTTGATTTTGGAAATTTTTGAGACTTGATATCTCAATCATTTTAGGTCCGATTTCGGTGATTATTGGGGCCATCTTGAGTTGTTTTTCGAGGAGAATGCGTTGGCATGTTTGGAGTTTGTATTTGAAGCTTCGTTGGAGGTAAGAATTATGTTGTAGCTGCTGCCATAGCTCATTTTCGAGCTCAATTTTTGGGGAAATTTTGAAAGATGATTTCTTGGCCATTTTAGGTCCGAATTTAGTGAGCCTAGATTGTGGGGTGTTTTGTGAGGATCGTCGTGGTGTGGTTGGTTTCAAAAGTTGGGCCCTCATTTCTTGTAAATAACAGTTGTCATTGTGGTTCATTTTTCGATACTTTTCGGATGTTTACGAATTAAATTTTTTGGGCATTTACGAAATATGTGAAATTTTGATATTTTATTCGTATCAATATTCTAAGGTGACTGGTGCGTTTTGGGAACTTTTTAAGGTGTTTTATGTCTTTTTCTTGATTTTTATATTTTTCGGACATTTATGAATTAAATTTTTGATATTTTCGGGCAGTCACGAAAAAATGTGAAATTTTGAAATTTCATTCATTTCGATATTCTAAGGTGACTGGTGCGATTCGGAAATTTTTTGAGATGTTTTTATGTCTTTTTCTTGATTTTTATATTTTTCGGACGTTTACGAATTAAAATTTTTGATATTTTTCGGGCAATCACGAAAAAATGTAAAATTTTGATATTCCATTCAAATCAATATTCTAAAGTGACTGGTGATATTTTGATATATTTTTGAGGTGTTTTTATGTCTTTTTCTTGATTTTTATACATTTCAGACGTTCACGAATTAAATTTTTCTACATTTTTTGAGCAGTCACGAAAATAGGTGAAGTTTTCATATTTTATTCGTATCGATATCCTAAGGTGACTGCTACGATTCGAGAATTTTTTAAGGTGTTTTTATGTCTTTTGCTTTATTTTTATATTTTTCGGACATTTATGAATTAAAATTTTTGATATTTTTCAAGTAGTCACAAAAAAATGTGATATTTTAATATTTTATTCGTATCGATATTCCAAGGTGACTGGTCGATTCGGGAATTGTTTGAGGTGTTTTTATGTTCTTTTCTTGATTTTTATATTTTTCGAAACCTTACGAATAATATTTTTTTAAATTTTTTGGGCTATCACGAAAAATTGTGAAATTTTGATATTTTATTCTTATAAATATTTTAAGGTGACTGGTGCGATTTGGGAATTTTTTGTGGTGTTTTTATATCTTTTTATTTATTTTTTTATACTTTTCGAACTTTTATGAATTAAAAGTTTTAATGTTTTTCAGGAAGTTACGAAAATATATGAAATTTTGATATTTTAGTTGTATCAATATGCTAAGGTGACTGGTGCGTTTTCAGAACTTTTCAAGGTGTTTTTATGTCTTCTTCTTGATTTTTATATTTTTCGAAAGTTTACGAATTAAATTTTTTGATATTTTTCGAGCAGTCACGAAAAAATGTGAAGTTTTGATATTTTATTTGTATCGATATTCTAAGGTGACTAGTGCGTTTTGAGAATTTTTTAAGGTGTTTTTATGTTTTTTTTCTTTATTTTTATAATTTTTGGACGTTTATGAAATATAATTTTTGATATTTTTCGGACAATCACGAAAAAATGAGAAATCTTGATATTTTATTCGTATTGATATTGAAAGGTGACTGGTTCGATTTGGGAATTTTTTGAGGTGTTTTGATGTCTTTTTCTGGATTTTTATATTTTTCGCACGTTTACGAATTAAATTTTTTGATATTTTTTGGACAGTTACGAAAATATGTGAAATTTTGATATTTTATTCGTATCAATATTCTAAGGTGACTGGTGCGTTTTGGGAACTTTTTAAGATGTTTTATCTCTTTTTCTTGATTTATTATTTTTTGAACGTTTACAAATTAAAATTTTTGATATTTTTCGAGCAGTCACAAATAAATGTGAAATTTTGAAATTCCATTCCTATCGATATTCTAATTTGACTGGTGTGATTCGAGAAATTTTTAAGGTGTTTTTATGTCCTTTTCTTGATTTTTATACTTTTCGGACAGTTACGAATTAATTTTTTTTATATTTATCGGGCAGTCACGAAAAAATATGAAATTTTGATATTCCATTCGTATCAATATTCTAAGGTGACTGGTGCATTTTTTAGATTTTTTTGAGGTGTTTTTATGTCTTTTTCTTGATTTTTATACATTTTAGACGTTCACGAATTAAAAGTTTCTACATTTATCGAGAAGTCAGGAAAAAAGGCAAAATTTTCATATTTTATTCGTATCGATATTCTAAGGAGACTGCTGCGATTTGAGAATTTTTTAAGGTGTTTTAATGTCTTTTTCTTTATTTTTATATTTTTCGGACTGTACAAATTAAATTTTTTGATATTTTTCAAGCAGTCACGAAAAAATGTGGTATTTTGATATTTTATTCGTATCGATATTCTAAGGTGACTGGTCGATTCGGGAATTTTTTGAGGTGTTTTTATGTCTTTTTCTTGATTTTTTAATTTTTCAGACGTTTATGAATAATCTTTTTTATACTTTTCGGGCTATCACGAAAAATTGTGAAATTTTGATATTTTATTCGTATCGATATTCTAAGGTGACTGGTGCAGTTCAGGAATTTTTTGTGGTGTTTTTATGTCTTTTTCTTTATTTTTATACATTTGGGACGTTTACGAATTATAAGTTTTGATATTTTTCGGGCAGTTACGAAAATATCTGAAATTTTGATATTTTATTTGTATCAATATGCCAAGGTGACTGGTGCGTTTTCAAAACTTTTCAAGGTGTTTTTACGTCCTTTTCTTGATTTTTATATTTTTCGAACGTTTACGAATTAAAATTTTTAATATTTTTTGAGTAGTCACGAAAAAATGTGAAATTCTGATATTTTATTTGTATCGATATTCTAAGGTGAATAGTTCATTTTGAGAATTTTTTAAGGTGTTTTTATGTTTTTTTCTATATTTTTATATTTTTTGGACATTTACGAATTATAATTTTTGATATTTTTTGGGCAGTCACGAAAAAATGAGAAATTTTGATATTCTATTCGTATTGATATTGAAAGGTGATTGTTCGATTTTGAGAATATTTTGAGGTGTTTTTATGTCTTTTTCTGGATCTTTATATTTTTCGCATGTTTACGAATTAAATTTTTTGATATTTTTCAAGCAGTCACGAAAAAATGTGATAATTTGATATTTTATTCGTATCAATTTTCTAAGGTGACTAGTCGATTCTTGTATTTTTTGAGGTGTTTTTATGTCTTTTTCTTGATTTTTTTATTCTTCGGACATTTACGAATCAAAATTTTTGATTTTATCCGGACAGTCACAAAAAAATGTGAAATTTTGATATTTTATTTGTATCGATATTATAAGGTAACTGGTGCGATTCATAATTTTTTTGATGTGTTTTACTGTCTTTTTCTTAATTTTTATATTTTTCGGACGTTTACAAATTAAATTTTTTTATATTTTTCGTGCAGTCACGAAAATATGTGAAATTTTAATATTTTATTCGTATTGATATTCTAAGGTGACTGGTGCGATTTAGTAATTTTTTGAGGTGTTTTTATGTCTTTTTCTTGATTTTTATATTTTTCGGACGTTTACGAATCTTTTTGATATTTTTCGGGCAGTCACGAAAATTTTAAATTTTGATATTTTATTCGTATCGATATTCTAAGTTGAGAGGTGCGATTCGGAAATTTTTTGAGGTGTTTTTATGTCTTTTTCTTGATTTTTATATTTTTTGAACCTTTACGAATTAAAATTTTTGATATTTTTTCGAGCAGTCACGAAAAAATGTGAAATTTTGATATCTTATTCGTATCAATATTCAAAGTTGACTGGTGCGATTCGGGAATTTTTGAGGTGTTTTAATGTCATTTTCTTGATTTTTATATTTTTTGGACTTTTATGAATAAATTTTTTTGATATTTTTCAAGCAGTCTGGAGAAAATATGAAATTTTGATATACTATTCGTATCGACATTCTAAGGTGACTGATGCGATTCAGTAATTTTTTGAGGTGTTTTATGTCTCTTTCTTGATTTTTATATTTTTCGGACGTTTACGAATTAAACTTTTTGATATTTTTCGGGCAGTCACGAAAAAATGTGAAATTTTTATATTTTATTCGTATCGATCTCCTAAGTTGAGGGGCCCTAGTTGGAGTAGTCACCTTAGGTTTGTTTGCCATACACTCGTGTGCATACCTTTACTTCTTTTTTTCGTGACCTCTGTCTGTGTTTTATTTTAGCATTTCCTATGATTTTACCTTTCTTACTCAGTCGGCCTATGATGCCTATTGAGTACCTTTTCACTGGTACTCATACTACAGTCTGCATCTATTTTCGTGATAAAGGACCGAGCACCAGTCATTGGCGCCGCCATTCGAGCCAGTATCCGGATGCGAGGTTGAGCACAACGTGTGACTTCCAGATTCTAAGAGGGATTCAGTTCTTATGTATGTAGTCTTTTGGATTGCCTTATTCCTTTTTGTTGTTATTGTTTCTGCCACTTGGTTTCTTCCCTTTTACCCACTACTAGTTGTTCTGGGTTTCAGGTTGGCTTACCTACTTGTGGGATATAGTAGGTGCCATCATGGATCGAGGAATCGACTCGTGACAAGTTGGTATCAGAGCCAGGTTGTTCATTAGTCTCACTTGTACAGAGCTAGGGTCTAGTAGAGTCCTGTGAATAGGTGCGGAGATGTCCATGACTTATCTTCCGTAGACTACAGGATGTCATTAGGAACATTCTTTATGTTGTATCATCTCGTGCAGTGCATGTTTCATTGGTTTCATTGAATCTCACTTGTTTCACTCTTTCGCATGAATGACTTGTAGACGTGGTGCCCCCGGTGGTGACGATCCACCTGAGGCGGCAGATAGAGCCCCACCAGACCTAGAGGTCGACCACGGAGTAGGGGTAGGGGTCCAGCACCAACCTCGGACAGAGATATAGCTCCAGACCTGGTAGAGGAGCCTCAGGATGCCCCTATTCCCCCTCAGCCGGAGGGTCCTAGTATAGCCCAGCCGCCAGCCACACCGGTCATGACTCCTGCTCTTTAAGCAGCTATTGCCCAGCTACTTGCAGCTTTTGGGGGTGTACATCAAGAGGAGCAGCCAGGTCCAATTCCACCAGTACAGCAGGAGCAGCTAGGTCCAGTTCAACCAGTACAGCAGGAGCGGCCTCCAATTCCCGTTCTAGGAGAGCACCCAGCCCCAGTGCCTCATGCCGCCCAGCCAGATGTTGCAGGAGGTGTTATACCATTCCAGGAGTAGAGGATGCTCAAATATTTCCTCAGATTGGCACCACCGAGGTTCTCAGAGGCAGTCGGAGAGGATGCCAATGAGTTTCTAACTTCCTGTCGTGAACAGTTACACGCCTTGAGTTTGTTGGAGTGCCGAGCAGCAGATTTCACAGCCTATCATCTTGAAGAGCCCGCCAGGTAATGGTGGTGAACATATATGGAGAATAGGCCAGTAGGGTCCCCTCCAGTGTCTAGGGTCCCCTCCAGTGTCTTGGACAGAGTTTTTAGAGGCCTTCCTAGCTAGATTTGTTCCCAGGAGTCTCAAAGATAGGTTCCGTGATCAGTTTTCGAGGTTGGAGCAAGGCTCCATGACCGTGTCTGAGTATGAGGCGAGTTTTCAAGAGCTCTCCAAGTATGCTAGTATGATATTACCCATGGAGGAGGAGATGATCTGGTGTTTTGTTCGAGGTCTGAGGACCCAGTCGCTGGTTGAGAACAATTATTTTGTTACAGCAGGCCATTCTTTTATGGATACTGATCACGCCCATTCCATCAAGAAATTTTGTTGCGAGTCCCAAGGGGGAAGTGAAAAGAGGGCCCATCATAAGGGTAGCTATAGTGGACCCCATTACAGGTTCAGAGATTATCAGGGCAGGCCCCAGCAGCAATTCCAGCAGGGTCAATCTAGCCGACCGGTACAGGCCTCACTCTAGGCTTCAGGGGGTGATCAGCACCAGTAGGGTGCCTCCGTTTAGGGTGGCCCTCCTTATATTACAGGCCAGAGGGTGAGAGATGCGGCATTGGCTGCTTCAGGTCAGGCTGGATCATCACATTCAGCGGTTTAGAGTACTAAGGCTTCAGATGTGGGTACTACGGGCCGTAGCAATCGCTAATTTGTGGGCCAGTCTTTCTATGGGTGCTATGATTGTGGGGAGTTAGACCATTGGTCTAGAGATTGCCCCAGGTAGAGGGCTAGGCCTTCCACTTCCCAGACAGCTCGATCAGCTCCAGCAGCAACAGTACCCCCAGCCAGGGGCGGGGACCAGGGCCATGACCGTAGAGGTGATCAGCAGGGCTCCCGAGGTGTGTCCCGAGAAGGCAGGTCAGGCGGTAGAGGTGATGCTAGAGGCGGAGGCTGTCAGGGTCATTTCTATGTTGCATCGACGAGGGCCGACGTGTCGGATGATGTTATCATATGTATGTTTTCTTTATGTCAACAGTCAGCTTCAGCTATATTTGATTCGGGTTTCACTTATTCCTATGTATCTATATATTTTTCACCCCGATTGGGTGTGAGTCTTGAGCCTCTAGCAGCACTGTTGCGTGTCGCAACTCCAGTAGGAGATTCTTTAGTAGTGGATCAGGTGTGTAGATCTTGTGTGGTCACTCATCGGGGGCAGGATACTTGGGCGGACCTCATTCTGCATGATATGATTGATTTCGACACCATCATAGTCATGGATTGGCTTGCCCCTCATCATGCGGTTTTGGACTGTTATGCCAAAACGGTTACCTTAGTCATTCCTGGCATACCCCCGGTGGTATGGCATGGGTCTTTTAGTTGCACACCGGTTGGGATTATCTTTATGTTCGAGCCCGATGGTTAGTAGCTGGGGGTGCTTAGCCTATTTGGCTTATGTTCGTGATGTATTTAGCGAGGGCCCCTCTGTTGGCTCAATTTCGGTGGTTTGTGAGTTTCCAGACGTATTCCCTGCTGACTTGCCTAGCCTACCCCCGGAGAGAGATATCAACTTTGCTATAGACTTGGAGTCAAGCACTAAGCCCATTTCTATCCCACCCTATCGAATGACCCCCGCAGAGCTTAAGGAGCTCGATATTCAGCTTCAGGGTCTCCTGTATTAGGGATTCATTCGGCCCAGTGTATCTTCTTGGGGTGCCCCTGTTCTATTTGTTAAGAAGAAGGACGGGTCTATAAGGATGATCATCGATTACAGGCAGCTAAACAAGGTAACGGTGAGGAACTGTTACCCCTTGCCTCACATTGATGACTTGTTTGATCAGCTCCATGGCACTGTTGTGTTTTCTAAGATCGACATGAGGTCCGTGTACCATCAGGTGAGGATTAGGGCAGCGGATATCCGTCAAACCATATTTAGGACTCGTTATGGCCATTATGAATTCCTAGTGATGTCCTTTGGGATGACTAATGCCCCTGCTGCCTTCATGGATTTGATGACCCCTATATTCAGGCCCTATTTGGACTCCTTCGTTATAGTTTTCATCGATGATATTCTTAAGAGACCAGCGGCTTTATGCCAAGTTCTCAAAGTGCGAGTTTTGGTCGGAGTCTGTGACATTTCTAGGGCACGTAGTGCCCAAGGATGGTATTATTTTGGATCCGACGAAGATTGAGGCCATTCGTGGTTGGGCTAGGACCACTTCTGTGACTGAGGTTAGGAGATTCGTTGGACATGATGGATACTACATGAGGTTTGTTGAGGGTTTCTCCACTATTGTTGCACCTTTGACTCGATTAACTCGCCAAGGTGTTCCTTTTGTGTGGTCTGAGGAATGTGAGTTGAGGTTTCAGAGACTCAAGGAGTTGCGTACTACCGCTCATATCCTGACTCTTCCAGTTGAGGGCGAGGGCATTACCATATATTGAGTTAGCCTTACCTCCTGCATTTTCAGCTATACACCCGATTTTTCATGTATCAATGCTACACCGGTATATTCCAGATTACTCTCATGTGCTATAGTACGATTCAGTTGAGTTGGATGACAGCCTGACCTTTGTTGAGGAGCCGATAGCCATATTAGCCAGAGATGTTCGTCAGCTCTGTTCCCGGTCCATTCCTGTAGTTAAGGTCTAATGGCGACACCGTCCAGTCGAGGAGGCTACCTGGGAGACCGAGCAGGAGATGCGGGAGTAGTTCCCCAGCTTATTTGAACTCTCAGGTATATCCTTATCCTTACTTTCATGGCCAAAGTTCTTTTAATAGTGAATGTTGTAATGACCATCCAGGTCATTTCTGTGTACCCACCTTCTTTTCATCGGTTAAAGATTTCTTACAGCGACCCCAAGTCATTTATGACTTGCTGGCACTGACAGTTCGGTCGCCTGATCGTTTGTTTGGATTTTGTGCAGCATTTTGTGTTTTAGAGGCCTTGAATCTTGAAAAGTGACTTTTAGTCAGTTCATCAGAAAAAAGGCCTTAGAACAAAATTTTGACAGTTCCATCACCTCCGGAATGACCAAATTAGGCTAGAAGCGTGGTTGAATCGAGTTGCGAGGCTTTCGGTGCCAGTTTAAACCATTTTTAGCGATTTAGCCTTGAAAGCTGGCTAGCGGTTGACTTTGGTTAATATTCTTGGAAAACGTGTCCGAATGAAAATTTTGATAGCGCGGTTAGCCCTGAAATGTCAATTTTGGTCTGGAACGACCTTTCGTTCGACTTTCGAAGCCTCCGGAGTCATTCCGATCCCCTCAGTGGATTTTGGTTTAAAATGGTCTTTGGGAATGAGACCCACTTTTTATCGAGATGAACTCTGATGGAAATTTCGACTGCGCCATTGAGTCCGTAATATCGAATTTAGTAGGGTAATAGATCTATTCTATTTTTATCGGGTTCCGAACGAATCCCGAGCACCCCGTCGGAGATTTTAAAGTTGACATAAAAAAAATCAGCTTTTCAGCTTATTTATATAGCTGGTGCAGACCATTTCAGCCTCATTTCTCAACTGCAAACCTTCATAACTCTCTCATTTCAAGTCCGATTTTAGTGATTCGATGGTCAATCTTGTGGGGGTTTTCGCAAGGAACGCGTTGGTGAGTTCGGAAACTGATTTGGGGTCTCTATTTAAGGTAAATTTCCTGAAATACCTGCTGCCACGACCCTTTTTGTGAGCTTGATTTTAAAAAAATTTGAGACTTGATATCTCAGTCATTTTAGGTCCCATTTTGGTGATTCTTAGGGATATCTTGAGTATTTTTTCAAGGAGAACGTGTTGGCGTGGTTGGAATTCGTATTTGAAGTTTCATTGGAGGTAAGAATTATGTTTTAGCTGCTGCCATAGCTCAATTTTTTGCGAAATTCTGGAAGATGATTTCTTGGCCATTTTAGGTCCGAATTTGGTGATTCAAGAGCTTAGATTGTGGGGTTTTTCGTTAGGATCATCGTGGTGTGGTTTATTTTCAGAATTTGGGCCCTTGTTTGTGGTA
This sequence comes from Solanum lignicaule, assembly GCA_029582545.1. Taxonomy (NCBI): domain Eukaryota; kingdom Viridiplantae; phylum Streptophyta; class Magnoliopsida; order Solanales; family Solanaceae; genus Solanum; species Solanum lignicaule. The sequence goes on from JAJOOF010004934.1 coordinate 11,703, forward strand.
ATTTCTTGTAAATAGCAGCTATCATTGTGGTTCATTTTTAGTGTAATTTTAGGTTTTTCGTTGCATGTTCGTGTTGGGACTGTTCCGATCCCCGAATTGTGTTCCAATTTGGAACACAAGTTAGGGAAGATGTTTAGAACCTATTTTTGGGGTTAATTCTGGGATTTCCGGTGCGAGTCCCACTTTCCCCGTGTTTACCCCGAAATTGGTCCGCCTCTGTTTCTTGTGAATTTAGTGACTAAACAACTGTAATGACGCTGTGATTATGTTTTTGACAGCGTGGCAATGATCTGAGGCCTTTTGGAAGGGAAAAGCTTCGGCGAAGTAGTTTGGAGCGTGCGTGTTCGGCCTACATGTAGGCTATGACTTTCCTTTTCTTTTAGATTGAGTCTGAATGTGTGAGCGTATGTGGATTTGCATGAATATTAGGGCGGGGAACTAGATTAGCATGCCTTGTTCGATAAAATTCATATTTAGGCTGTCTCCGGGTTCAGCGGGTACTTGAATTGTTATGTTTGATCATCCTTGCTTCCTTGTTTGGCCTGGTTTTGAATTGTGAGTTATTATTGGAGCATTTTTTGCCTTAGTCTGGACTTAGACTAGTGATGTCATAAACTCATGATTGTTCAGAGCCGATAGATTATATTATTTCCGCCCCGGTGTGACTTTGAGCGGCGTAGGTCCTGGTAGACTTATATAGCAGACTTGGGTCTGATAGAGATGAGTCATAGCTAGGCAGTGACTCAGTTGTGGGGCCTTAATATCCATAATTCCCGTATGATCCTAACTTTCTACATTTTCGACCGCCCTCAGAGCCCGTTCGGTGATACATACGGCTTCAGTTCTGTTCTCTTGTCACCGTGAGATGGTTAGAGGATATAGAAGATGGTTACGAAGAGTTGCCCATGACTTTTAGATACGGGTATCCTTGGATGGCTTATTTGGAAGCTTAATGTTGCAATGGTAACTTAACAAGAGGTTTCACCCGCAGTTCGTGGTCCGCGCTATGTTCTTTCTGTTGTTGTTGCTTATTTACCCTCATATAATGGAGTCGACATACAGAGTCCGCCTCCCTCCCCCTTGGATTATATCACTTTATCTACGGGTAGTCGACATCTACGATTCGAGGTCCGAGCTCTGTGCTATCCCTTGCAGAGTTTGGCTCTATCGGCGTATCTACTATAGGCAGAATCACCCGCGGTTCGAGGTCCAGGCTCTATTTTTCCTCTCTTTCATAGCTCGGTAATACTGACATTTCTGTAATGCTTCGGGTTTACAAATCTCCTATAGTCTTAGTTTAGATTTTTTGTGTACCTAAGGGGATATGGGGGTCCGTTCGTGTTTTTACTTCATGCGCACGAGTGTACCTTCTGGGCTTATGGGGGCCTAGTTGGAGTAGTCAGCTTAGGTTTGTTTGCCTTACACTCGTGTGCATACCTTTACTTCTCTTGTTCGTGACCTCTGTCTGTGTTTTATTCTAGCATTTCCTATTTCTTTTACCTTTCTTACTCAGTCGGCATATGATGCCCACTGGGTACCTCTTCACTGGTATTCCTACTACACTTTTCATCTATTTTCGTGATGCAAGACCGAGCATCATTCCTCAACGCCGCCATTCGAGCCAGTAGTAGCCAGTATCCGGAGGCGAAGGAGAGCACAGCATCCTAATCTTTGTCGTCTCCTTCTGTACATATATTTTGTGGCTCGTCTTTTGTACTTGAGACATGTCCTTGTAGTTGCGTATATTTTTGTATGTTGGTCCACTTTTGGGACTTGTACTCTTAGTATGGCTCTGTACTTGTGACTTTCAAGTTTTGGAAGGGATTCAGTTCTTATGTATGTATCCTTTTGGCTTGCCTTATTCCACTTTGTTGTTATTGTTTCTACCACTTGGTTTCTGCCCTTTTACCCACTACTAGTTGTTCTGGGTTTCGGGTTGACTTACCTACTAGTGGGATATAGTAGGTGCCATCACGGCTCGAGAAATCGGGTCGTGACATAAAAACACCTCAAAAAATTCTAGAATCGCACCAGTCACTTTAGAATATCGATACAAATAAAGCATCAAAATTTAACATTTTTTCGTGACTCTCCGAAAAATATCAAAAATTTTAATTCGTAAACGTCCGAAAAATATAAAAATCAAGAAAAAGCCATAAAAACACCACAAAAAATTCTCGAATCGCACCAGTCACCTTAGAATATCAATGCAAATAAAATATCAAAATTTCACAAATTTACGTGACTGCCCGAAAAATATCAAAAATTTTAATTCATAAATGTCCGAAAAATATAAAAAGACATAAGAACACCTAAAAAAATTCCCGAATCGCACCAGTCACCTTAGAATATCTATACGAATGAAATATCAAAATTTCACATTTTTTTGTGATTGCCCAAAAAATATCAAAAATTTAATTCATAAACGTTCGAAAAAAGATAAAAATCAAGAAAAAGACATAAACACATCTCAAAAAATTCTCGAATCGCACTAGTCACCTTAGAATATCGATATGAATAAGATATCAAAATTTCGTATTTTTTCGTGACTTTCCAAAAAATAACAAAAATTTTAATTCGTAAACGTCTGAAAAATATAAAAATCAAGAAAAAGACATAAAAATAACTCAAAAAAATCCCGAATCGCACAAGTCACCTTAGAATATCGATACAAATAAAATATTAAAATTTCACATTTTTCATGACTGCCAAAAAAATATCAAAAAATTTAATTCGTAAACGTTCAAAAAATATAAAAATCAAGAAAAAGATATAAAAACACCTCAAAAAATTCCTGAATCGCACCAATCACCTTATAATATCGATACGATAAAAATAAAATTTTCACATTTTTTCAACACTACCCGAAAATATCAAAAATTTTAATTCGTAAATGTCCGATAAATATAAACATCAAGAAAAAGACATAAAAACACCTCAAAAAAATCCCGAATCGCACCAGTCACCTTAGAATATCGATACGAATAGAATATCAAATTTTCACATTTTTTCGTGAATGCCGGAAAAATATCAAAAAATTTAATTCGTAAAGGTCTCAAAAATAAAAAAACAAAAAAAAAACATAAAAACAGCTCCAAAAATTCCTGAATCGCACCAGTCAGCTTAGAATATCAGTACGAATAAATATCAAAATTTCACATTTTTTCATGACTGCCCGAAAAATATCAAAATTTTGAATTCGTAAAAGTTTGAAAATTTTAAAAATCAAGAAAAATATATTAAAACACCTCAAAAGAATACCGAATAGCACCAGTCACCTAAGAATATTGTTACCAATAAAATATAAAAATTTCACATTTTTTCGTGATTGCTCAAAAAATATCAAAAATTTTAATTCATTCAAAAAAATTCAAATCTCAACAATCACCTTAGAATATCCTTACGAATAAAATTTCAAAATTTTACATTTTTCGTGACTGCCCGAAAAATATCTAAAATTTTAATTCGTAAATCCGTAAAATATATAGATCAAGCAAAAGACATAAAAATACCTAAAAAAATTTCTGAATTGTACTTGTCATCTTAGAATTTCGATACTAATGAAATATCAAATTTTCACATTTTTTCGTGATCGCCCGAAAAATATAAAAAAAAATTAATTCGTAAACGTCCGAAAAATATAAAAAAAATAAAAAAACACAAAACCAACTCAAAAAACTCTCGAATCGCACCACTCTCTTAAGAATATCGATACGAATAAAATATCAAAATTTCACATTATTTCGTGAATAGTAGAAAAATATCAAAAAATTTAATTTGTAAACATTTGAAAAAATTTTAAATCAAGAAAAATACATAAAAACACCTCAAAAAATTCCTAAATCGCACCATTCACCTTAAAATATCGATACGAATAAAATATAAAATTTCACATTTTTTCATCACTACACGAAATATATCAAAAAATTTAATTTGAAAATGATCGAAAAATTATAAATCTAGAAAGACATAAAAACACTTCAAACAATTCCTGAATCGCAGAAGTCACCTTAGAATATCGATACAAATAAAATATAAAAATTTCACATTTTTTCTTCACTACCCGAAAAATATCCAAAATTTTAATTCGTAAAAGTCCGAAATATTTAAAAATCAAGAAAAAGACAAAAAAAAACACCTCAAAACTTTTTTGAATCGCACCAGTCACCTTAGAATATTGATGCGACTAAAGTATCAAAATTTTCTCATTTTTTCGTGACTACCCGAAAAATATCAAAAAATTTATTTCATAACCGTCCGAATAATATAAAAATCAAGAAAAAGATATAAAAACACCTCAAAAAAATCCCGAATCGCACCAGTCACATTAGATTATCGAGACGAATAGAATATCAAAATCTCTTCTTTTCGTCACCTTAGAATATCGATACGAATAAAATATAAAAATTTTGCATATTTCCTTCCTGCCCGAAAAATATCAAAACTTTTAATTCGTAAACGTTCAAAAAATATAAAATAAAGAAAAATACATACAAACACCTCAAAAAATTCTCGAATTGCACCAGCCACCTTATAATATCGATACGAATAAAATATCAACATTTCACATTTTTTCGTGACAGCCCAAAAAATATCAAAACTTTTAATACGTAAACGTTCTAAAAATATGAAAATCAAGAAAAATACATAAAGACATTTCAAAATATTCCAGAATCGCACTTGTCACCTTAGAATATCGATACGAATAAAATAACAAAATTTCACATTTTTTCGTGCCGTCACGAAAAATATCAAAAATTTTAATTCGTAAACATCCGAAAAGTATAAAATTCAAGAAAAAGACAAAAAACACCTAAAAAAATTCTCGAATCAAACTAGTCACCTTAGAATATCGATATTAAAAAAATATCAAAATTTTAAATTTTTTCATGACTGCTGATAAAAATATCAAAATTTTTAATTCGTATACGTCAGAAAAATGTAAAAATAAAAAAAAAGACATAAAACACCTCAAAAATTACCAAATCACACAAGTCACCTCGTAATATCGATACGAAAAAAAAAATAAAAAATTTTAATTCGTAAATGTTCGAAAAATATAAAAATCAAGAAAAAACCATAAAAACACGTCAAAAAATTCTGGAATCGCACCAGTCACCTTAGAATATCAACTGGAATACAATATCAAAATTCTCATTTTTTCGTGACTGCCTGAAAAATATCAAAAATTTTAATTCGTAATCGTTCGAAAAATATAAAAATCAAGAAAAAGTAATAAAAACATCTAAAAAAAATCCCGAATAGCACCAATCACTTTATAATATCGATACGAACAAAATATCTAAATTTCACATATTTTCGTGGCTACCCAAAAAATATCAAAATTTTTAATTAGTAATGTCCAAAAAATACAAAAATCAAGAAAAAGACGTAAAAACACCTCAAAATATTCCGAATAGCACCAGTCACCATAGCATATCGATACGAATAGAATATCAAAATTTCACATTTTTTCGTGACTGCCGGAAAATTATCAAAAATTTTAATTCGTAAACTTTTGAAAAATATAAAAATCAAGAAAAAGACTTAAAAACACCTCAAAAAAATCTCAAATCGCACCACTCACCTTAGAATATCGCTACCAATAAAATATCTAAATTTTACATTTTTTTGTGACTGGCCGAAAAATATCAAAAATTTTAATTCGTAAACGTTCGAAAAATATAAAAATCAAGAAAAAGACATAAAACACCTCAAAATATTTCCAAATCGCACCACTCACCTTAGAATATCGATACAATAAAATATTTTAAAAAACCACATTTTTTTTAACCTGCTCAAAAAATATCAAAAATTTTAATCCGTAAACATCCAAAAAATATAAAAATCAAGAAAAAGACATAAAATCACCTCAAAAAATTCCCGAATCACACAGTCACCTTAGAATATCAATACGAATAAAGTATCAAAATTTCACATTTTTTTGTGATTACCCATAAAATATCAAAAAATTTAATTCGTAAACGTCTGAAAATTATTAAAATCAATAAAAAGATCTAAAAATACTTCAAAAAATTTCCGAATCGCACTAGTTAGTATAAAATATCGATACGAATAGAATATCAAAATTTCACATATTTTCACGACTGCCCGAAAATATCAAAAATTTAAATTCGTGAACGTTCGAAAAATATAAAAATAAAAAAAGACATAATAAACACCTTAAAAATTCCCGAATCGCACCAATCATCTTAGAATATCGATACGAATAAAAGATAAAAAAATTAATTTGTAAACGTCCGAAAAATATAAAAATCAAGAAAGAGTCATAAAAACACCTCAAAAAATTTCCAAATCGCAACAGTCACTTTAGAATATCAATACGAATAAAATATCAAAATTTCACATTTTTAATTGTCTGCTCAAAAAATATCAAAATTTTTAATTTGTAAACATCTAAAAAATATAGAGTTCGAGAAAAAGACGTAAAAATACCTCAAAATTTTTTCGCATAGCACTAGTGACCTTAGAAAATTTATACGAATAAAATATCAGAATTTCACATTTTTTCATGACTGCCCAAAAAATATCAAAAATTTTAATTAGTTAACGTCTGAAAAATATAAAAATCAAGAAAAAGAAATAAAAGCACCTCAAAAATTTTCTGAATCACACTAGTCATGTAAGAATATAGATACAAATATAATACCAAAATATCACATTTTTCATGATTGACCAAAAAGTATTAAAATTTTTAATTCGTAAACGTTCCAAAAATATAATAATCAGGAAAAAGACATAAACACACCTCAAAAAAATCTCAAATCGTACCACTCACCTTAGAATATCGATACGAATAAAATATAAACATTTCACATATTTTCGTGACTCCCTGAAAAATATCAAAATTTTTAATTCTTAAACGTCAGAAAAATATAAAAATCTAAAAAAAAAATATAAAAATACCTCAAAAAATTCACAAATCACACTAATCACCTTAGAATATCGATACGAATAAAATATCAAAATTTCATATTTTATCGTTGCTATGCAAAAATATGAAAGTTTTTAATTCGTAAACGTCCAAAAAATATAAAAATCAAGAAAAAGACATAAAAACACCTCAAAAAAATATCGAATAGCCCCACTCACCTTAGAATATCGATACCAATAAAATATCAAAATTTTACATTTTTTTGTGACTGCCTGAAAATTATCAAAAAATTTAATTCGTAAACGTCTGAAAAATATAAAAATCTAGAAAAAGACATAAAAACACCTCAAAATATTATCGAATTGCACTAGCCACCTTAGAATATCGATATAAATAGAATATCAAAATTTCACATTTTTTCTTGACTGCTTGAAAAATATCAAAATTTTTAATTCTTAAACGTCAGAAAAATATAAAAATCTAGAAAAAAATATAAAAACACCTCAAAAAATTCACGAATCACACCAGTCACCTTAGAATATTGATACAAATAAAATATCAAAATTTAATATTTTCTCGTGACTACCCAAAATATGAAATTTTTTAATTCGTAAACGTCTGAAAAATATAAAAATCAAGAAAAAGACATAAAAACACCTCAAAAAAATCTCGAATCACACCACTCACCTCAGAATATCTCGATACGAATAAAATATTAGAATTTCACATTTTTCTATGATTGCCTGAAAAATATCAAAAATTTTAATTCGTAAACGTTTGAAAAATATAAAAATCTAGAAAAAGACATAAAAACTACTCAAAAATTTACCTAATCCCACCAGTCACCTTAGAATATCGATACGAATAAAATAATAATTTTTCATATTTTTTCTTGATTGCTCGAAAAATATCAAAAATTTTAATTCGTAAACGTCTGAAAAATATAATATCAAGAAAAAGACATAAAAATATCTCAAAATATTCCCAAATCGCACCAGTCACCTTAGAATATCGATACGAATAAGATATCTAAATTTCACAATTTTTCGTGACTGGACGAAAAATATCAAACATTTAATTCGTAAACGTCCGTAAAATATAAAAATCAAGAAAAAGAAATAAAAACACCTCAAAAAATTTACAAATCGCACTAGTCACCTTAGAATATCGAGGCAATAAGATATCAAAATTTCACATTTTATTGAGCCTGCTCGAAAAATATCAAAAGTTTTAATATTTAAACATCCGAAAAATATAAAATTAGAGAAAAAGACATAAAATCACCTCAAAAAATTCTCGAATCGCACCAGTCTCCTTAGAATATCGATACGAATAAAATAGGAAAATTTCATATTTTTTCGTGACTGCCCAAAAATAAGAAAAAATTTAATTCGTAAACGTTTGAAAAATATAAAAATCAAGAAAAAGACATTAAAACACCTCAAAAATTCTCGAATCGTACCAGTCACCTTAGAATATCGATACGAATAAAATATCAAAATTTCACATTTTTTCGTTACTGCCCGAAAAAGTTCAAAAATTTTAATTCGTAAACGTCCGAAAAATATAAAAATCAAGAAAAAGACATAAAAACATCTCAATAAATTCCCGAATCGCACTAGTCACCTTAGAATATTGATACGAATAGAATATCAAAATTGCATATTTTTTTGTGATTGCCCGAAAAATATCAAAAATTTTAATTCGTGAACGTCCAAAAAATATAAAAATCAAGAAAAAGACATAAAAACACCTCAATAAATTCTCAAATCGCACTAGTCACCTTAGAATATCGATACGAATAAATTCAAAATTTCACTTTTTTCGTGATTGCCTGAAAAACATTTAAAATTTTTATTCGTAAACATCCGAAAAATATAAAAATCAAGAAAAAGACATAAAAACACCTCAAGTCCGATTTTAGTGATTCGAAGGTCCATCTTGTTGGGTTTTTTTGCAAGGAACGCGTTAGTGAGCTCGGAAACTGATTTGGGATCTCTGTTTGAGGTAAATTTTGTGAAATACCTGTTGCCACGACCGTTTTTGTGAGCTTGATTTTGAGAATTTTTGAGACTTGATATCTCAGTCATTTTAGGTCCGATTTTGGTGATTCTTGGGGGATATCTTGAGTGGTTTTTCGAGGAGAATGCGTTGGCGTGGTTTGAATTTGTATTTGAAACTTCGTTGGAGGTAATAATTATTTTTTAGCTGCTGCCATAGCTCATTTTCAAGCTCAATTTTTTGGGAAATTTTGGAAGATGATTTCTTGGCCATGTTAGGTCCGAATTTGGTGATTCAAGAGCCTAGATTGTGGGGTTTTTCATGAGGATCGTCGTGGTATGGTTGGTTTCAGAAGTTGGGCCCTCGTTTCTGGTAATTTCTTGTAAATAGCAGTTGCCATTGTGGTTCAATTTTAGTGTAATTTTGTGTTTTTCGTTGCATGTTCGTGTTGGGACTGTTCCGAAGCCCGAATTGTGTTCCAATTTGGTACACAAGTTCGGGAAGCTGTTTAGAACCTATTTTTGGAGTTAATTCTGGAATTTCCGATGCGGGTCTCACTTTCCCTATTTTTGACCCTGAAATTGGGCCGCCTCCGTTTCTTGCGAATTTAGTGTCTAAACAACCGTAACAATGCTGTGATTCTATTTTTGACAGCGTGGCAGCAATCCAAGGTCTTACGGAAGGGAAAAGCTTCAGCGGAGTAGTTTGGAGCGCGCGTGTTCGGCCTATGATGTGAGGCCAAAAATATATATTTTTAATCATAATTTGCCTCACATTTATTATTTATATCTGTCCTTTTTGAGCATTAATTTTATGGATTGTGCTAAATAGTGTATTTTATTTGTAGGAGTAAATTGACCTAAAGTTGAAGTTTGGAGCTAAAATGAATTAAAGATGAAAGATTATAGAAGGAAATCAAGCAAACAGTTTAAGGATTAAATTGAATATAATAATATATAAAGTTATATGCTGCAAAGCGCACATTCAATTGGAAACTTGAAAGGAGAATATTGCTGCCAGCCACGTGGCAGATTCTGAAGGCAGTTGCCAATTGAGGAGCTGCGCACAATCTTGAAGGCGACAGACAGAACGCGTACAACAATTCCAACTCAGTTTTGGTTTTGGTTTCCTCGTTTGTTTTGGTCCCAGTTATTTTATTTAGGGTTTTCTACATCTATAAATTGTCCATAAGAATAATTATTGGACAATCAATATAGAGTAAGGAAGAGGCACCTTTGAAGAGAAAATCGCCAATACTTTTTAGGGTTCTTTTCTTCTTCTTATTTTCTTAGAGATTATTGGCTAAAGTCCTTGTTCTGGGATTGTAGCCACGAATCGAATGTTGATTATTTAAGGTTTATGAATTAATTTTTGATTGTCAATACAAGTTACTTCTATATTCTTGTTTAAGTATTTTATGCTAGTGTACCATAAGATAAATCTATTGTCTAATCTTAAAATCGAGAGAGGAGAGATTAGATAGACCAGAAAATATAGAGAGCTCGATCCACCCATTAAATTGAGGTGATTAGTGTTCAGGAGTGACGCCCAGACGAACACCTTGCTTGGTTACGAAATAGGATGAAATATAAATGCTTGCCAGTTAGTCTATTTATCCCCGCTCAACGATGTAGTTAGATAGCTAACTGGGGTAGGGGACGAGAGGCGTGTAACCCGGATCATATCATCAACCCTATAAACCAGTAACTTGACAACTGAAATTAATTCTAAGTCTATAATATGATGCATGAGATTCAATACATGCTGTAGCCCTAGGATTTTCCAACTATTGTAAGTAATCTTATTATTTTATTCTTACATTCTTTTTTATTTGACACTCTTAAATAAATAATTAGACCAATATAATTTAGTAAAAATAATTAATTGACAAGTCCTTTGGGTTCGATAATCTGGTTATTTTAAGAGCCACTATATTACTTGCGCGACTACGTACACTTGCGTGTGCAATTGGGAGCAACAAGTTTTTGGCGCTGCTGCCGGGGACTTTAGAATTAGAAAGTATTTAAATTTTTCTGATTTCTAAAGTTGAAACGTAAGTGTTGACAACTTGATCTTAGCATTCCATTGTTGCAGGTTGTTTTGAAACTCCAAACTGGACGACGATCAAGGATTGTTATCACCTTTCTCAGAACCTGAAAGATTCGTACTCTTACTTAGAAGGCAGAGATGATTAGCATATCTGGTTCCCTTAGTTATAGGTGAGCTAGAATCGCCTCACCAAAAACAAAGGAAGAAGAAACTGAGACAATGTCTGCCGAGTTGAAACTACGAGACGTGGCAATCCCACGCCCCACCAATGTGACTTCGTGCATACAGAAACCTGAACCTAGTGGGAGATTTGAACTGAAGCAGAGTATGGTGCAAATTTTGCACACGAATGGACAGTTTACTGGTCTTTCACATGAGGATCCCACAGTTCACATTCAGAACTTCCTCGAGATCAGTGATACTTACACTCCAACTGGGGTGAATAAAGATTATATGATGCTCACCTTATTCCGTTTCTCTCTGCTTGGGGAAGCAAAAAGATGGTTGAACTCAGAGCCTGCGAATTCAATTACCACCTGGGAAGATTTGGCACAGAAATTCCTCATCAAATTTTTTCCATCTGGGAAAACAGCTAAGCTTAGGAGTGATATTTTGAGTTTTAGGTAGAAGGGTGGTGAGAACTTGTACCAAGCTTGGGACAGGTTTAAATCGATGTTGATGAGCTGCCCTCATCATCATCAATCTAATGAGGTGTTAGTCCATACCTTCATTGAAGGGTTGGAGCCTAACACCAAGATTTTGCTTGATTCAGCTGCAGGTGGACAGGCCTTAGAGAAGACGTATGCTGAACTGTTCACCTTGCTGAACCGGATCTCTCAGGGTAATCCAGAGTGAACGGAGGGGGAATGAAACCTGTAGTACAGAAAACTGCATGTATGCTGGAAGTAGATGCGATTACTTATAACACCCTGACTTTTCTAAACGTCTAAATTAATTCGTACATTCGTGGAAAGACAAAGAATGTGAGTAATAAATTAAAAATGATGTGGTATGTCATATTTAAGTGTTCAAGGGTTGTATCTCAAGTTTTGAAGTTAAGTAAGTGGCAGAATAAAAGTTGGCGAAAGTTATCGTAAGTTCCTTTAGAAAGACTTCTCTGAAATTTGGGTCAAATGTATTGGATGTTTTCTCCCAATATATAAATTAAAGATTTCTCTGAAATTTGGGTCAAATGTATTGGATGTTTTCTCCCAATATATAAAGAGTTAGAAGACCTATTACCCATTAAATCGAAGGCCTACGAGTCTAATTTGCAACACACAAAACCCCGTATCAAATCGACATCAGAGTAAAAAGTTATGAGGGTTTTACTAGGGACTGCCGGGGAAGAATTCGGGTCGGGTAAAAAATATGGTATGTCGGCTTATTTAATGTTTTAAGCCATGAAAACATTCCATTTCAGTTCCAAACCAGAGAGAAAGCTTAAGAGAGAGTTCCTATGGAGTTCTAGCATTATGAAGGTTAGTTTTTGACGATTTCTACCATTAAACATTTCCCCAGTGCCTAGAAACGTAATCCCTACATGTGGCAATCATATTTCCCTTCTATTAGTTGCGTTTGGAGCTGGTTTTTGAAGATATAAATTTGTAGTTATTGGTGTTTCTTCAAGGTTTTAACTTGGTTAACTAAGGTAATCATCTCGGGACTCTTTTATGATTGTTTTTATGAATTTCTACGGACGTTTCGACAAGTTGGGGCAATATGGAAAATCTGCCAATTTAAGATTAATTATGAATTGTTTATAAGTGCGTACCAGCTGTGTATATATAGTGTTTGCGAAGCTTAGGACATAAGGAACAACTTTCGTGAAGGAACTACGGCCTTTCAAACGTTCATTGAAAAGGTATGTTAAGGTTATTCCCTTTGTCGACATGTTTCCTTAGAGGTAGTTTACGTTGGTGATCTTGTAGATGTAATTGTGAGTGGTTGGCTGATTGAGTGGTTATAAACCCTCATTTTAGGGACTCATAATCTGTTAAGAATGACCCTAAGTTAGGAACGACTTGGAGATTATTCATATATATTGTTTATAGCTAAATTGCTCGCCTTTAGCCTATTCAATTATTTGTTGTCACCCTTGGGGCTATTGTGGTTAGTTGTTGAGCAATGAACTGCCTATGGGGGATATGATGTTGTCTAATAGGACTATGTTATTTTCAAAGAGGGATATGTGTTGCCCACGGGGGTATATTGATGTCAAAGAGTGTTATGTGTTGCCTACGGGGCTATTTTGACGCCAAAAAGGGCTATGTGTTGACTACAGGGCTATGTTGATGCAAAAGAGGGCTATGTGCAGCCCATAGAGCTATGATGTTGCCTAAGAGGGCTATGTGCTGCCTACGGGGCTATATCGTTGCCAAAAAGGGCTATGTGACTTTTTACAATGACAAGGGGCTACAGATAAGGTTATGTAGATTGATTTGGCACCTTCTGGCTTATGGGGGCCTAAGTAGGTGGTATGTTGTTTGTACCTACCGGGCTTATGGGGGCTTGGTTAGGTTGATGTTTGATCATTATTGTATTTTATTAGATTCAGTAGTGGATTGACATGCTTATCTAAATTTGATTGCCTTACCTGATTGCTTTTGTTATATTATGATACTTGCTCATTTAAGTTTTCACTCGGTACAACTATTCTATGCTAGCATAGCATGCTTCTACTTATGTTGTGTTGCAAATTCCGGATCAGGAACAATCCTTTCTTATTCTAAGATTCCCGTTGCCACGATATTGTTCTATGGAAGCGGGCAGCTTAGAAGTTTGGCCCGCACTTCGAGTCGAATAGTAAGTAAATCCGTACCCCAGTCTATTCTTTTCTTACCCGGTAGCGGAGAAGGTTCTTTTGCTTCGAATCTTCGAGCTTTCGGCTTAAAAAGGCTGCGGTGAGAATGAGAATCACTTCGAAACTCTAGGGGAATGGGCGTTTTAGGGTAGGGCCGGATCTAAAAGCTCTCCAACGTGGTCCACAGCCTTTCATACTTTGTACATTATTTTGTACTGACGCCCCATTGCCTTGGGGAGCTGCATTCATGCATGCAGGTCCTGACAGACGATCGAGTAGACCTCCTCAGTAGTAGGATTGACTTCTATCCAATTGGCTATCCCCTTTCCTCTGGAGCTGCCAGAGTTGGGAGGTTTATTACCTTTTGTTGTATATATCTTTATGGGTAGGCTGGGGCCTTATCCCACCAATATTTATTACTCTTTGAGGCTTGCAGACTAGTGTGTGGGGTGTACAACTAGGTTATGGCCATGCTGGCCTATTTTTGTGGGTTTTCTGAAGCTTGTGAGTTGTTTGATGTATTGTCTTGATATATACCTGCTTCCTGTTTTTGTATGGATATCATGGTGGCCTCGACGACCCAGTCAGGACTTCTCTGCTAGTTGGCTATTTCTTTATATGAACTCTTGGGAGTAGCTGTTCCTTTTATATATGTGTTGACAGGGGCCTTACCGGCCGTGGGCTTAGTTTTAAGCCGGGATATACTAGTTTGTTTTCTTGAATGCGTGTGTCTGCCATGCGCTAGTAGCAAATGGTTCAGCAGGGTCGGCTCGGGCCTGAGTTTTGGCATTAGGAGCCAGTTGTGCCCCTTGAGTTTGGGGCGTGCGAAACTTGGTATCAGAGCAACATCATAACCGAGGGAGTCTGCAAGCCGTGTCTAGTAGTGTCTTGTTTATAAATGTGTTGTGCACTACATTCGATAAGCAAGAAGCTACCGGACATGTTAGAATGACTATCCTTCTTTTGCTCACCTCGTGCTATAGAGCGGTGTCTTAAGGGTTGAGGTTTCTGGCTTATAATTGATACTTTTATGTAGATAGAGATGGCTGACACTAGACAGACCATACTAGCCAGGGGCTAGATACAACTACAAGCGAGGGTATCGGCAAGGTACCACAGGTGGAGGTAGCCCATTGTGAGACCCAGGGGGAGACATCTTCTCAGCCCCATATAGCTTCTCCACTACTTCAGGAGCCTCCGAGGGCTACAGGACTTCTGGCTCCATCAGCAGTACCACCTCTAGTTCCTCCTATTCCATCTTATGAGGATTTCAAGAGTGCAGTATGTATGTTAACACAGTTAGTAGCTGTACAGTGCCAGACAGTTGCGCTAGATTATGCCGGACCTTCTGAAGAACCCGAAAGTTTGAGAGTTCATGAATTTCTCGCCTTGAATCCTTTACAGTTTACAGGGCTAGATCGCAGAGAGGACACTCATCACTTTGTTGATCAACTTCATAGGATCTTTAGAGTCATGCATGCCTCAGCGACTGAGTCAGTTAAGTTAGCAGCATTTTGATTGCGCGATGTTGCAGTATTGTGGTACGAGAGTTGGTAGAGATCTAGGGGAAAAGATGCATCTCTACCCACTTGGGATAACTTTACAGAAGCTTTCATAGATCACTATTTGCCTCGAGAGATTAGGGATAACCGGGTGGACCAATTTCTGAACCTCCGACAGGGCACATGAGTGTCTGAGAGTACTGGCTGAGATTTGATTCATTGGCTAGATATGCACCAGCATTTGTTGATACGATGCATGATATGGTACGTAGATTTGTGGGAGGGCTCGACTCAGACTATATCGATGTTTGTTCTACCGCTGCACTAAATGATAATATGGATATCTCGCGAATTCAGGCATTTGCACAAGACATAGAGGATCGCCGACATTTACAGTATATGAGTGAGAGGGTCGAGAGAGAGACAGAAGAGGACTAGGCCCGCTGGTTCACAGGGATATTTTCAGGGTGGTCCCAGACCTCGATATTCTATTAGGCCACCTAGACCTCTACCACAGCAGTTCCAGTGTAGTAGATTTGATCGTTAGGGACAGTCAGGCCCAGGTGAGGATTCACAAGCATCAGGCTCTCAACAGCAGAGAGGTTCAGGCCAGGCTAGGACAACCCCGCCGCATTGCACAACTTATGGTATGATGCATTTCGGGAGGTGCAAACAGGGTTCCACAGGTTGTTATTCTTTTGGACAGGAGGGGCATGGGTGGAGAAACTGCCCAACCATAGCTCAGGGTGGTATAGGTTAGTCAACCAGGTCAGCAGTAGGTTCCTCCTCATCCGCACAATCTACAGGGCATGGACCCTAGACTTCAGCACGTAGAGGTAGAGGTAGAGGTTGAGGTAGAGAGGGAGCATCTAGTTCTGGTAGTGGACAAAACCGTACATATTCACTAGCCGGCCGACAGGACTCAGAGTCATAACCAGATGTTGTGACAGGTACATTGATTATTTTCTCCCATTATGTTTATGCTTTGATAGATTCGGGATCTACTCTGTCTTATGTTACTCCATTTATTGCGGGGAAGTTATGTATAGTTGTAGAGTCATTAGATTGACCCTTTATTGTATCTACACTAGTTGGTGAGTATATTGTTGCCAGGAGAGTCTATGGAGGTTGCACGGTAGAAATTATCGACCGTCAGACCTCTGTAGATCTTGTAGAGTTAGAGATGGTCGATATCGATGTCATTATGGGTATGGACTGGTTAGCGTCTTGTTATAATAATGTTGAGTGCCGGACAAAGATTGTTAGATTCCACTTTCCAGGAGAGGAAGTTCAGGAATGGAAAGGCGACATAGCAACGCCAAAAGGTAGGTTTATTTCCTATCTTAAGGCGAGAAAGATGATTACTAGGGGTTGTATGTATCATCTTGTTCACGTTCATGATATAGATGCAGAACCACCGACTCTTCAGTCTATTCCGGTAGTTAATGAGTTTCAAGATGTATTTCCAGATGAGCCTGGTATCCCTCCAGAATAGGAAATTGATTTTACTATCGATATGCTACCAGGTACACAACCCATATCTATCCCTCCTTATAGAATGGCTCCTGCTGAGCTAAAGGAGTTGAAGGATCATCTGAAAGACATGCAGGATAAAGGCTTTATCAGGCCTAGTGCTTCACCATGGGGTGCGCCAGTGTTATTCGTGAAAAAGAAAGATGACTCACTAAGAATGTGTATCGATTATCGATAGCTGAATAAGGAGACTATAAAGAATAAGTATCCCCTTCCGAGGATCGATGAATTGTTTGATCAGTTACAAGGTGCTAAGTGCTTCTCAAAGATTGAAGTGCTTCTCAGGGTACCACCAAATACGAGTTCGGGAGAAAGACGTTCCAAAGACAGCTTTTAGAACCAGATAAGGACACTTTGAGTTCTTGGTAATGTATTTTGGATTAACTAATGCCCTAGCAGTGTTCATGGACTTGATGAATAGTATATTCAGGCCGTATCTAGACTTGTTTGTGATTGTATTTATTGATGATATTTTGGTGTATTCACGTTTAAAAGTTGAGCATGAAAATCATTTGCGAGCAGTCCTTCAGGTTCTTCGAGACCGAGAACTTTATGCAAAGTTTTCTAAGTGTGAGTTCTGGTTGGACTCTGTGGCTTTCCTAGGACATATTGTATCAGATGCAGGCATTGCAGTTGATACACAAAAGATTGAGGCCGTAAAGACTTGGCCCAGACCTATAACTCCGACTGAGGTTCGTAGTTTCTTAGGGTTAGCTGGGTACTACAGAAGGTTTGTAGAGGGGTTTTCTTCACTTTCAGCCCCATTAATGAAGCTGACTCAAAAAACAGCTAAGTTCCAGTGGACTGAGGCTTGCGAGCATAGTTTCCAGGAGCTGAAGGACAGGTTGACATCAACACCAATTCTAGCATTGCCAGAGGGTTCAGAAGGCTATATGGTGTATTGTGATGCTTCTGGTGTTGGGTTGGGTTGTGTTCTAATGCAACATGGTAAGGTTATCTCATATGCTTCAAGGCAGTTGAGAAAGCATGAGAAGAACTATCCGACCCACGATTTAGAGTTGGCCGCAGTTGTGCATGCGTTGAAGATTTGGAGACATTTTTGTATGGCATTCATGTTGACATCTTCACAGATCATAAAAGCCTTCAATATATCTTTAGATAGAAAGATTTAAATCTGCGACAACGTCGATGGCTTGAGTTACTGAAAGACTACAATGTGGATATTTTATATCATCCAGGAAAGGCGAATTTGGTAGTCGATGTCCTCAGTCGAAGATCTATGGGTAGTTTATCATATTTAGGTGTCGAGAAGCGTGAGCTAGCGCGACAGCTTCATAAGTTAGCTAGCTTAGGAGACAGATTGTTAGAGCCAGAAGATAGTGGGGCAACAATTCAGGACACAGCCATATCATCTCTAGTTGAAGAAGTGAAATCGCAGCAACAAGAGGATCCTAGCTTAGAGCCAAGGCTCAGAATCAACAGACTTTAGCATTTGATATAGCAGGAGATGGAGTCCTTAGAAGTAGCGGTTGATTGTGTGTTCCGAATGTTGCAAGGCTTCGACATCGGATTATGGAAGAGGTACATCATTCCCGTTATTCTATTCACCTTGGTTCGACAAAGATGTACCATGATATTAAGGAAATATATTGGTGGCACGGGATGAAGAAGGACGTTGCTGAGTTTGTTGCACAGTGTTCTAACTGCCAACAGGTAAAAGTTGAGCACCAAAAGCCTGTTGGGCTAGTTCAGGAGATAGTCATTCCTTTGTGGAATGGGAAGAAATTAATATGGATTTATTACAGGGTTACCTCGATCACGATGCAAGTTTGACTCTATTTGGGTAATTGTTGATAGACTAACAAAATCAGCCCACTTCTTACCAGTCAGGGCTACTTTTACGGCCGAAAACTATGCAGGGCTCTATATTAGAGAGATTGTTAGGCTACACGGTGTCCCAGTATCTATTATCTCTGATAGAGGAGAACAATTTACCGCCAACTTCTGGAAGAACTTCCAAAAAAGACTGGGGACACAAGTTAATCTTAGTATAGCCTTTCACATTCAGACAGATGGCCAGGCTGAGCGTATTATTTTGACACTTGAGGATATGTTACGGGCGTGCGCGCTAGACTTCAAAGGAAGTTGGGATGACCACTTGCCTCTTATTGAGTTCACATACAATAATAGTTATCATTCCAGCATTAGGATGGCACCTTATGAGGCTTTTTATGGGCGAAAATATAGGTCCCCCATTGGATGGTTCGAGTTAGATGAGTCAGGGTTGATTGTACCCGACTTAGTACAACAGAAAGGGGAGCAGGTTAAGCTCATTCGGGAGAGGTTGCTAACAGCTCAAAGCCGACAGAAGTCATACTCAGATGTGTGATGAAGGGACTTAGAATTTTGTGTTGATGACTGTGTATTCTTAAAAGTCTCGCCTATGAAGGGTTTTATGAGATTTGGTAAAAAAGGCAAGCTTAGTCCAAGATTCATTGGGCTATATTGAATCCTCCGTAGGGTAGGACGAGTGGCTTATGAGTTAGAATTGCCTTTGCGGCTAGAATCTGTTCATCCAGTTTTCCATGTATCGATGCTACAGAAGTGCGTAGGAGACCCTTATCGGGTTGTCCCAGTTGAGGATGTTCAGATCACAGAGGATTTGTCCTACGAGGGAACTCTAGTTTCCATATTAGATCGACAGGTCCGTAAATTGAGGACAAAAGAGGTGGCTTCGGTTAAAGTATTGTGGAGAAAGAAGAATAGAGAATAGGTGACCTGGGAAGCTGAGGATGGCATGAGGTCCAAATATCCTCACTTGTTTCATACCCCAGGGTGATGGCATATCAATTTATATTGGTGCAGTGGGGTAAGATACCTATCAAAACTTTTGTATTATTGCTTATTATTATAGTTGTTGTCGTTGTATTTTTGCTCGCACTTTTATTGCGGAGCTATATTGCTTAGCTATTTATGTCGTCCTTTGAGACGCATAGGTTAAAAATTTATGCGTTTCAGGTTTTGGATAGTCACATTCACAAAGGATGCTATGTCTAAACTTTGGCAACTCCTAAGGACATAACCGTGTGACTTAGATTTTTTCATTCGAGGACGAATGTTTCTAAGGGGGGAAGAATGTAACACCCCGACTTTTCTAAACGTCTAAATTAATTCATACAATCGTGGAAAGACAAAGAGGGTGAGTAATAAATTAAAAATGATGTGGTATGTCATATTTTAAGTGTTCAAGGGTTGTATCTCAAGTTTTGAAGTTAAGTAAGTGGCAAAATAAAAGTTGGCGAAAGTTATCGTAAGTTCCCTTTTAAAGATTTCTCTGAAATTTGGGTCAAAAGTATTGGATGTTTTCTCCCAATATATAAAGAGTTAGAAGGCCTATTACCCATTAAATCGAAGGCCTACGAGTCTAGTTTGCAACGCACAAAACCCCGTATCAAACCAACATCAGAGTAAAAAGTTATGAGGGTTTTACTAGGGACTGCCGGGGCAGAATCCGGATCGGATCCGGATCGGGTAAAAAATATGGTATGTTGGCTTATTTAATGCCATGAAAACATTCCATTTCAGTTCCAAACCTGAGAGAAAGCTTAAGAGAGAGTTCCTATGAAGTTCTAGCATTATGAAGGTTAGTTTTTGACGATTTCTACCATTAAACATTGCCCCCGTGCCTAGAAACGTAATTCCTACACGTGGCAATCATTTTTCCCTTCTATTAGCTGCGTTTGGAGCTGGTTATTGGTGTTTCTTCAAAGTTTTAACTTGGTTAACTAAGGTAATCATCTCGGGACTCTTTTATGATTGTTTTGATGAATTTCTACGGATGTTTCGACAAGTTGGGGTAATATGGAAAATCTGCTGATTTAAGATTAATTATGAACTATTTATAGGTGCGTACTAGCTGTGTATATATAGTGTTTGCGAAGCTTAGGACATAAGGAACAACTTTTGTGAAGGAACTACGGCCTTTCGAACGTTCATTGGAAAGGTATGTTAAGGTTATTCCCTTCGTCGACATGTTTAGAGGTAGTTTACGTTGGTGATCTTGTAGATGTAATTGTGAGTGGTTGGCTGATTTAGGGACTCATAATCTGTTAAGAATGACCCTAAGTTAGGAACGACTTGGAGATTATTCATATATATTGTTTATAGCTAAATTGCTCGCCTTTAGCCTATTCAATTATTTGTTGTCACCCTTGGGGCTATTGTGGTTAATTGTTGAGCAATGAACTGCCTATGGGGGATATAATGTTGTCTAATAGGACTACGTTATTTCCAAAGAGGGATATGTGTTGCCCACGGGGGTATATTGATGTCAAAGAGTGTTATGTGTTGCCTACAAGGCTATTTTGACGCCAAAGAGGGCTATGTATTGCCAACAAGGCTATGCTGATGCAAAATAGGGCTATGTGTAGCCCATAGAGCTATGATGTTGCCTAAGAGGGCTATGTGCTGCCTACGGGGCTATATCGTTGCCAAAAAGGGCTATGTGAGTTTTTACAAAGACAAGGGGCTACGTATAAGGTTATGTTGATTGATTTGGCACCTTCTGGGCTTATGGGGGCCTAAGTAGGTGGTATGTTGTTTGTACCTACTGGGCTTATGGGGGCTTGGTTAGGTTGATGTTTGATCATTATTGTATTTTATTAGATTCAGTAGTGGGTTGGCATGCTTATCTAAATTTGATTTCCTTACTTGTTTGCTTTTGGTATATTATGATACTTGCTCATTTAGTCCACAACCTTTCATACTCTGTACATTATTTTGTACTGACGCCTCATTGCCTGGGGTAGCTGCATTCATGCATGCAGGTCCTGACAGACGATCGAGTAGACCTCCTCAGTAGCAGGATTGACTTTTATCCGGTTGGCTAGCCCCTTTCCTCCGAAGCTGCCAGAGTTAGGAGGTTTGTTACCTTTTGTTGTATATATCTTTATGGGTAGGCTGGGGCCCTATCCCACCAATATTTATTACTGTTTGAGGCTTGCAGACTAGTGTGTGGGGTGTACAACTAGGTTATGGCCATGCTGGCCTATTTTTGTGGGTTTGCTGAAGCTTGTGAGTTGTTTGATTTATTGTCTTGATATATACCTGCTTCTTGTTTTTGTATGGATATCATGGTGGCCTCGACGGCCGAGTCAGGACTTCTCTGCTAGTTGACTATTTCTTTATATGAACTCTTGGGAGTAGCTGTTTCTTTTATATATATGTTGACAGGGGCCTTATCGGCCGTGGGCTTAGTTTTATGCCGGGATATACTAGTTTGTTTTCTTGATTGCGTATGTCTGCTATGCGCTAGTAGCAAATGGTTCAGTGGGGTCGGCTCGGGCCTGAGTTTTGGCATTAGGAGCCAGTTGTGCCCCTTGAGTTTGGGGCGTGACATTACTGCTCTAACTGCACAAATTTTTGCTATGCACAATACGATGAGTACACATTTTATTAACATGGCATTGGGACAACAACCTGCACAGGTAAATGCAGTTCAACAACCACCTTCTTGGTGTGAGATCTACGGAGGTAGCGATCACGGTGCAGAGGTATGTGGTGCAAACCCAGATTCTGTTAATTTTGTAGGGAATGCCCAGAGAGGAGGAGGCCAACAAAACTATGGAAACTCATATAACCCAAGTTCGCATAACCACCTAAACTTTTCTTGGGGTGGAAATTAGAACCAGGGCCAAGGGCAAAACCATTATAGGCCACAAGGCAATGCCAATTGGTATCAACCACAGGCACAAAAAGAGCTACCCAAGCAGCAATCCGAAAACATGGATGTGGAGGAGATGCTGAAAAAGATTATGGCTGATCAAGCCCAGTTAGCTGCTGATGTGAGAAATAATCAGTTAGCTACACAGAATCTGGAGAAGCAATTTGGGCAGTTTGCTAGTGCCAAAAATTCACGATCGCAAGGAGGTTTGCCTGGAAACACTGACCCAAATCCTAAACAGGTGAATGCAGTAAGTACACACAATGGTTTGCAATTGGAAGAGTTAGCTCTTAATGAAAGAAACAGTGAAGTTGTAAACAAAGAGAGTGAACCTAAAGAGGGTGAGCTTAAGGAGAATGAAGTAGTTGCACTGGAAGAAAGAGTGCAACCAATAATGAGACCACCTCATCTATTTCCTCAGAAGTTCAAGAAACAAAAGAAGGACGAATGTTTTGGTAAGTTTCTCTCTCTCTTGAAACAAGTTCACATTAACTTGCCATTGGTAGATGTTTTGCAGGGTATACCTAGGTATGCGAAGTATGTGAAAGAGATCGTAGCAAACAAAAAGAGGCTGACAGAGTATGAGACTGTAGCACTTACTGAAGCGTGCAACTCCAGAATTCAGTACAAGCTGCCCATTAAACTAAAAGATCCGGGTAGTTTTACTGTGAAAATTACTATAGGGCGAGTATAAAATTGATGCAAACTTCTCTGTACAAAAAGTTGGGGTTAGGTAGTCCTAAACCAACTACCATAATTTTGCAGTTGGTGGATAGATCTGTAGCTAAACCTGAGGGTGTTGTGGAAGATGTGTTAGTACAAGTGGGATCTCTGATTTTCCCAGTAGACTTTGTAATATTGAATTTCGAGCCTGATCCTAGGATACCTTTCATCGTAGTATGACCTTTCTTAGCGACTGGTAGGGCAATGATTGATGTACCAGTTGGGCAACTTACTATGAGAGCTCATGATAAAGTGGAGGTGTTTCATGTATACAAAGCCTTAAAATTGCCAGTTGTGTATGATGAGTTGTCTGCCATAACTGTGATAGATCTTGAGGCAGAAGTTAAATATATTGCAGCTAAGGATTCTTTAGAGCGAGTGTTGGTGGGTGATGACATATATGGAGATACTGAGGCACATGAAATGGTGCAATTCCTTGATGTGTCACTTATGGTTACCTCTGGAGAGCGCTGTGAGCCTTAAAATAGGGTGTTGGGTCCTCCACCTAAACCCTCAATTGAAGAAGCACCCAAACTGGAGTTGAAAACACTGCCAGCCCTCCTCAGGTATGCATTTTTGGGTGTAGATGAAACTTTACCGGTTATTTTGTCTGCAACATTATCTGACGAACAGGTGGAAGCCGCACTACTCATTCTGAAAAGGAAGAAAGCAGCTCTGGAGTGGCAAATGTCTGACATCCATGGTATTAGTCCCGCACTGTGTATGCACAAAATATACATGGAAGAAGGGTACAGGGCAAGTGCACAACATCAGCGGAGACTAAATCCATTG
The DNA here is from genome assembly GCA_029582545.1 of Solanum lignicaule. Taxonomy (NCBI): domain Eukaryota; kingdom Viridiplantae; phylum Streptophyta; class Magnoliopsida; order Solanales; family Solanaceae; genus Solanum; species Solanum lignicaule. The sequence continues at coordinate 35,684 of JAJOOF010004934.1, forward strand.
ATGAAGGATATTGTCAAAAAAGAAGTCATGAAGTGGCTGGATGCAGGGATTGTGTACCCAATATCTGACAGTAAATGGGTAAGTCATCTAAGTGGAGTGGCCTGTTTGAGGTGGTGAGGATGACCCAACATGGTGTTGTGGAGTTAAAAAACAAGGATAAAAGTTGTACTTTCCTTGTGAATGGTCAAAGGGTCAAGCATTATTTCGGAAGTGATGTGGATCGTGAGCTTGAAGAGCTCACATTGAATGACTAATGAGTCATGAGATGGGTCGTGCCGCGACGTTAAATCAGGCGCTACACGGGAGGCAACCCATGAACCATTGTAATAGTCAGGATTTATGTGTTTTTATTTGGTTATTCTAGTTCTTAGGAATTAGTAAAAGAAAAAAAATGACATATCAAGAAAAATACAAAAATATGCGTCGTGCCACGACCAAAACTAAGGCGCTGGATGGGAGGCAACCCATCATGTCTTTTTACTAATGGGTGTTGAGCTGATAATATGCAGGATGAAGAAATTTTGCCCAAGGCAACTCCATGTAGGGAGCGTGTCACGGAGGCGGTGCAAAATGTTTCTTCTCCTGATACAATTTGAGGCAGAGGACTCCGTGTAGGGAGCGCGTCGCGGAGGGGGCCTAGAATTTTGATTTCGACGATAAGTTACTTTTACGTAAAAAAGAAGGCAATACCGTGCTAGCCCAGCAACGCGGAGCAAGGGTCGAATATTCGCCTCGCTTGGAATTAAATTTCCAGTGGACTCCGTGCCCATTCCGCGTCGTGCCTCAGGTGATTAATTTTCATCTTTTTCATTAAATAACTGGGTTTTACCCAGTTTCTTTGGAAATTACCCGACCCCAACCCTTTTTAACCCCGATTTCTCCTCCTAATTCGCCCGTCCTTTCCCTTTTTCACTATATTCACCATGATTTTCTCCCTTCCCTTCACCCCTGTGATTCTTTAAGTAGTTTCGTGTCACGCAACTACATCATCCTTGCTCTTCTCCATTTTTGTGCATCTCTACGTCGCCAGGTATGTGCTCTTATTTTGTTCTTGTGATTCTGGGACAGGTTGAAGATGTCTTGCCATGGGTTGTTGGTTGCTCGATTTTCAGAGAGTTGGGAAGTGTGTTTTCTGTTGTCAATATCGTGTGTTTCATGTTGGTCTATGTGTGTTTCGAAGTTTGAGTAGAAATACATTATTGCACGATTCTTGGTTTAAATTGATAGGGTATAGTATGGGGGAACGTTTGTCAATTTGTTTCTGGGTGTGCTCGATTCCTTGCATGTAATGTGCCTTGGTTAATCATATGTTGATGCGTTGGGCGATATTGTGGTTATAGGTGATTTCGAATTCTTGAGTAAAATTCACTTAATGTTCATTGTTGTTGTTCTAGCATGAGGTAAAGATATGTGGGTTATGCATGCTCGTGACAAAGTGTTGTCTAAATGGTTAATGATTGATGTAGAGTTTGAAGTGAATTGAGTTAGCTTGCTTGAATTTAGAGGTAGTATGGGGATTTGACTACCTCGACTAGTGAAGGTCTAATATGTACTTAAAGATGCTCTCCTTGCAAATTGGATACCTATAGTGTCAAATTCTTGAGTAAATTCTATTTTGGCGAACAATGTGTGAAGGAGTACTGTTGCTAGGCGATGTTGGCTGGGTGGTAGTGTGTACTTCGGGGTCTATATTAGTTGAGTGAAGTCTTGAGTAACACTTCCTAATTGTTTCGTGGTTGTATCTGATATTGTGATGCCTATCCGGTTTGATGAGCTTGGTAATTACTTAAGTATGTTGTTGGTAAATTTTGGGAAGTCTGAGTACCTAAGATGAGACTGTATTGAACTAAGTGTGGGGTGGTGTGCGCACACCACCCATATTTTTCTCCTTATTTTGTAGTCGTTGGGCCTGGCCTGTGTCTATATGTGGTAGGTCATCATGTCAAGTTCACAAAGACCCGGCAAGGAAATGGCCACATCAAGGAATAAGAAGCGTGTCCGGAGTGGGAATGTCCCACCCGCACCTGTACTTCCCAGGGGTCAAACTAGGCGATTTGGGGTGAAGGCAGTCACCAAAGAAGGAAAGGCTTGGTATAAGAAGCACACCGAGGCCACTTATTTTTCTGATGTCTGTGTTTATGGGAACAGTCTGGCACGTGAGTTACCCCAGATCCGGAGGTGAATTAGGGAGCTTGGCATGGAGTTCATCTTTGCTAACCCGGACGAGTGCAACTTGCACATGGTTCGAGAGTTTTACGCCAACTGGGCGCCCGAGGTGCGATCCCACTATGTGGCGGTGCGTGGTAGGAATGTGCCCATCACCCCCACAGGTATTAATGATATATTGGGTTCACCGCAGGACACCGACCCACTAGTGCTGACAGGGCTGAACATATGCCCTCCATAGTAGGCCATTCGCCACATGCTATGCTGACCACAATCCATGGCTCAATGGACTAAGCACAGTAGGAAGAGATATCATAAATCTCCTTCCTACGCTCACATGTTGCGGGAGACACGTGTTTGGCTGAAGGTGGTGATGAACTGTCTGATCCCGGGCCTATATTACACTGATATCACGCGTGACCGGGTATGCCTGGTTTATGCTTTGATGACTGGCATGGAGCTGAACATCAAAGCCATCATAAAATCTTCTATGCGGAAGGCCGGGTTCACAAAGGGCACATGTACGCATTTGGTGGTCTGATTACCAAAATGTTTCGTGTTGTAGGTGTCTCTGAGGAGAATGTAGATTACATGGCACCACTTTATCCAGCATCGGTGGACATCACTCGTACTAAGGGGCCTGACACTGACTTCGGCCCAACACTCACCACCACAGAGCGCCACAGGAGAGATGAGTTGATCATGGCTAGTGCTGACAGGGCTGAACATATGCCCTCCATAGTAGGCCATTCGCCACATGTTATGCTGACCACAATCCATGGCTCAATGGACTAAGCACAGTAGGAAGAGATATCATAAATCTCCTTCCTACGCTCACATGTTGCGGGAGACACGTGTTTGGCTGAAGGTGGTGATGAGCTGTCTGATCCCGGGCCTATATTACACTGATATCACGCGTGACCGGGTGTGCCTGGTTTATGCTTTGATGACTGGCATGGAGCTGAACATCGGAGCCATCATAAAATCTTCTATGCGGAAGGCCGGGTTCACAAAGGGCACATGTATGCATTTGGTGGTCTGATTACCAAAATGTTTCGTGTTGTAGGTGTCTCTGAGGAGAATGTAGATTACATGGCACCACTTTATCCAGCATCGGTGGACATCACTCGTACTAAGGGGCCTGACACTGACTTCGGCCCAACACTCACCACCACAGAGCGCCACAGGAGAGATGAGTTGATCATGGCTAGTGCTGACAGGGCTGAACATATGCCCTCCATAGTAGGCCATTCGCCACATGTTATGCTGACCACAATCCATGGCTCAATGGACTAAGCACAGTAGGAAGAGATATCATAAATCTCCTTCCTACGCTCACATGTTGCGGGAGACACGTGTTTGGCTGAAGGTGGTGATGAGCTGTCTGATCCCGGGCCTATATTACACTGATATCACGCGTGACCGGGTGTGCCTGGTTTATGCTTTGATGACTGGCATGGAGCTGAACATCGGAGCCATCATAAAATCTTCTATGCGGAAGGCCGGGTTCACAAAGGGCACATGTATGCATTTGGTGGTCTGATTACCAAAATGTTTCGTGTTGTAGGTGTCTCTGAGGAGAATGTAGATTACATGGCACCACTTTATCCAGCATCGGTGGACATCACTCGTACTAAGGGGCCTGACACTGACTTCGGCCCAACACTCACCACCACAGAGCGCCACAGGAGAGATGAGTTGATCATGGCTAGGATGTTTGGCCTGGAGACGCTATGACACAAGACTGGTGGCCGACCATCTACTGATCTGGAAATAGGGGAGGTCAACAGGAACAATCTTCTGATTGACCATGCTAAAGCATTGCTTAGCATTGGTCCTGAGTTTCGGGAGTCGACTGAGAATGATATCCCGACTGATGAAGAGAACCTGCGCACGGGCTCGGATGTGGATTCTGATTCAGAGGAGGAGATAGACCCAACAAAGGCTGGTGATGAGGCTGATGGAGGTGATGCCATGGAGGACTGATCAGGGAGTTTTTTTTTTCACCTTACCTTTCGAACTTTGTTGAGATTTTGAAATTCACTGGGGATAGTGCTATTGTATAAGTGTGGGGTGAGGGTGAAAAACATATATGATCTGTACATATATTGTGTTGAACATTGTTTTCTATTTTGTTTGATTTTGGGTTCCTTGGTAGTTGTTTTCGGTTCTTTAGCCAAGGATAGTCCCTTTGAACCGTACAAAAATACAAAAAGATTTTTTTTATAGGATTGAGTCTGTAGTATAGATTGAGTCAAGCTGCCCAATGATAGATGGATGACGACCGTCTTAAGGATAATTTCGTCATTTATTCTTAGGTTTGGTTGTGCGGAAGCTGAAAATCTCTGAAGGGAGTATGTATGAAAAGCATGGTTGAAATTGATGTATGAATGGAATTAAATTCTTGTATATGATTTGAATGTGCAACTTAAGCTTAATCTGAACCTTCTGCGTGACATGATTGTGTGCTGTGATTGATCCATTCTGAATACAACTAGTGCCAAGAGCGGTGAGTTTTTTATGATATCCATGATTGCATCTGAGTCTAGAACTTGCCCAGGTTGTTATTGAAGCGAAATACAAGTGGTATTATGTTTGAAAGGTGATAACAGGCTTTCTTTGAATCATTTGAAATTTGAGCCTGTTTGGAAAGAAGATCCCTAGTCTAGCCCAATTGAGCCTTTTAGCCTTTATTTTGTTCTAACCTACATAACAAGCCGAATCCCTTTTATTGATACCGTAGTTTTGATCCCAACCCCTAATGCACTATGTTAGGAAGAAAGGTAAAAACGACGGAAAGAGTAGATAGGGTGGAAATGCGTAGTTATTGGGGAGAATGAAAGAAAAGGTAACTGATACCTCATGATTGTGAATGTGAGATTGGCCCTGGTTCTCAAGACATTGTGCACTTCAACTAGGAGAAACCCAAGTTGAAGGTTGCTAACTTAGTGAATACCTTGATGATGGCCCTGGCCCTAAAAAGGGCAATGTGCACCTTAACTCAAGAAAAATCTCCGAGTCAAGGGTGGCTATTATTAAGTGTTAAAAAATAAAATAAAATAGTGAGGAAATAAAGGGGCAAGTAAGCAATAAGGCAAGGTTAGTAACACTAGTGAAATCTTATGTAGAAGAAGGGGGCTAATGAAAAGAAAAAGTTGTGAATGAAAGAAGAGAGCTGAATATAGTGCATTAGGGAGGACGAGTTACTAATCACATCTAAAAGAATCCTCCCCTACCTTAAGCCTACAACACAACCAAACCAAGTCCTGTTTGATTTTGAGCACTTTACACTTTATTAATATAGATGTACATAATGGGAAAGCTTATGGGTCTCAGTGCATGCATATGTGATGTTGATTGCTGAGTGAGAGTGCATATTGTCTGCAAAGTCCTTAAATTATATTCAATTGGCTAACTTGGGTGTATGGACTATTCCTTGGAGTGAGGGGCACTTGTTGTATGAAGGATAGGTGATAGGTAATGGTGCATATGTCGTAAATGCGTTGGGTGCAAAAAGTTGTCCAGTCATCTACATGAGTTATGCATATTATAAATGAAAACATTTTTGTGTGAATTGTGAACAGATCCTTGGAAGTTAGTAGTGGATGCACAATCCAATGTAGTGAGTCTAGGTCGAGGAGTTGTTAGTAGTTGTTAGAGGACGAACAAAGCTTTAAGTGTGGGGTAGTGATCTTAGGCATATAAATATGCCTAGAATGCTAATTATGCCCGCATTTACGCCTAGTTTGAATTCAAAATGTATTCGTTTGCAGTCTTCTCGAGTCGTTTGCTTATTTATGAGCTAATCAACATGATTAGTCGTGTAGGTAAGCTTAATGGGAGAAACGAGGACAAAAAGGGACAAAGGAAGAAATCTGAAGATTCGAGTCAAAAGAGAGCAAAGAAGAAGCTGAAGAAAATGCACCAAGGCATTTACGTGTTCTCTCCGCGTCGCGCGGAAGAGTGCAAAATGTGGGTTGCGAAATCAACTTCTAGGCAGAACATTGGGTGTCCTCTCCGCGTCGCGGAGAGGGAGTGAAATTCTGAGCGCAATAAATCGATTTGAGGCAGAACACCTCGTGATGCTCGTGCGTCGTGCAGAAGGTAAATGGTTCTTGGAATCGGAATTTAGAAAACACCACACGTTGCTCGTCTGAGTACCAGATTTGGCCGTTTCGAATTTTAGTATAAATAGGGTTTTATTTTATTTTATTAGGATATATATTTATTTTTTTTGGGGGTTGGAAGAGTGATGACTTTGGAGTACGTTTTCTGGAGTTTTTAGGGTTATTTCTAAAACTCTTTTCCTTTCAATCGTGTGATGATTCATAACCATTGTATGATTGATTATTGGACTATAAGTAGCTAAATACCCTAGTTCTAGGGCTGTGGCTACAGGATGATTGTAATTAATTGAGTTGTTTTTGGGTTTATTATTGACTATCACATGAATCTTTATTATCTTCTTATTTTCCTTATTTCATGATTGATCACCATAGAAATAAATTCATTGTCCGAATTGAACTCGGGAGAGGAATAAGAGGATAAAATATGGGGCATAAGGAGTTTGTTGAACCCTAAATAGCTAGGGTTGATTCATTTCTAGGATAGGGATATACCTAGAGACCTTACTCGGGTCACCATACAGGAAGATAACTTAATGCTCGGTAGGTAATTAGTCTATCCTAGCTCAACGATGTAGTTAGGGTGTTATCTATCGTAGGCGATTAAAGGTCGGGAGACCATGATCATACATCTAACCTTGTGATTCATTGATTCGATAGTTAATAATTACTCATATAAATGATATTGATTGCGTGAATCCTGATAGAAGCTGCAGCCTTGGACCTTTCCCAATTCATTGTTTGAAACCCGTGAAACTGAATCGTGTTAGTTACATTTTGCTTTAAAATTTAGAAACAAAAATAAACAACTCTTTAAATCTGGAAATACATTTGTGGTTAACTGAAAACTAGAGAAATTGGTAGTTTCTAAGTGTAAGTCCCTGTGGGTTTGATGCCCGGCTCGCAAAAAGAGTCACTTCATTACTTGTACGATCACATGCACTTGCGTGAGCGATTAGACCGCAACAAGTTTTTGGTGCTACTGCCGATACAAATAAAATATCAAAAATTTCACATTTTTTCGTGACTGCCCGAAAAATATCAATACTTTTAATTTGTAAACGTTCTAAAAATATAAAAATCAAGAAAAAGACATAAAAACACCTCAAAAAATTCTTGAATCGCACGAGTCACCTTAGAATATTGATACGAATAAAATATCAAAATTTCACATTTTTTCGTGACTGCCTGAAAAATATCAAAAATTTTAGTTTGTTAACGTCTGAAAAATATAAAAAATAGAAAAAGACATAAAAACACCTCAAAAAGTTCCCGAATCACATTAGTCACCTTTGAGTATAGATACGAATAAAATATCAAAATATCACATTTTTTCGTGACTACCTGAAAAATATCAAAAAAATTAATTCATATATGTTAGAAAGATATAAAAATCAAGAAAAGACATAAAACACCTCAAATAATTCTCGAATCGCACCAGTCACCTTAGAATATCGATACAAATAAAATAAAAAATTTCACATTTTTTGGTGACTGCTCGAAAAATATTAAAAATTTTAATTCGTAAACATCCGAAAATTATTAAAATCAAGAAAAAGATATGAAAGCAACTCAAAAAATTCTCGAATTGCACCAGTCACCTTAGAATATCGATACAAATAAAATATCAACATTTCTTATTTTTTCGTGACTGCCCGAAAAATATCAAAAAATTTAATTCGTAAAGGTCTGAAAAATATTAAAATCAAGAAAATGGCATAAAAACACCTTAAAATTTTTCACATTTTTTCTTGACTCATCGAAAAATATCAAATTCGTAAACGTCTGAAAAATATAAAATCAAGAAAAAGACATAAAAATACCTCAAAAAATTCTTCAATCGCACCAGTCACCTTAGAATATAGATACGAATAAAATATCTAAATTTTATATTTTTTCGTGACTGACCAAAAAATATCAAAAATTTTAATTCGTAAACTTCTGAAAAATACATAAAAACACCTCAAAAATTTTTCAAATCGCATCAGTCACCTTAGAATATCGATACAATAAAATATCAAAATTACACATTATTTTGAGCCAGCCCGAAAAATATCAAAAATTTTAATCCGTAACCATCCAACAAATATAAAAATCAAGAAAAAGACATAAAACCAACTCAAAAAATTCCTGAATCGCACTAGTCACCTTAGAATATCGATACGTATAAATTATCAAAATTTCACATTTTTTCGTGATTGCCCGAATAATATCAAAATTTTTAATTTGTAAACGTCCGAAAAATATAAAATTCAATAAAAAGATCTAAAAATATTTCAAAATATTTTCGAATCGCACCAGTTAGCTTAGAATATCGATATGAATAGAATATTAAAATGTCACATTTTTTCACGTCTCCCCAAAAAATATCTCAAATTTAAATTCGTGAACGTTCGAAAAATATAAAAACAAAAAAAGACATAAAAAACACCCCAAAAATTTCCGAATCGAACCAGTCACCTTAGAATATAGATACGAATAAAATATATAAAATTATAATTTGTAAACATCCGAAAAATATAAAAATCAAGAAAAAGACATAAAAACACTTCAAAAAATTTCCGAATCACAACAGTCACCTTAGAATATCGATATGAATAAAATATCAAAATTTCACATTTTAAGTGTCTGCCCGAAAAATATCAAAATTTTAATTGGTTAACGTCCGAAAAACATAAAAATCAAGAAAAAGACATAAAAACACCTCAAAAAATTTCTGAATCGCACTGGTGACCTTAGAATATCGATACGAATAAAATATCAGAATTTCACATTTTTTCGTGACTGTCCTAAAAATATAAAAAATTTTAATTCGTAAACGTATGATAAATTTAAAAATCAAGAAAAAGACATAAAAACACCTACAAAATTTCTGAATCACACCAGTCACGTAAGAATATCGATACGAACATAATATCAAAATTTCACACTTTTTCGTGACTGCCCAAAAAATATTAAAAATTTTAATTCGTAAACGTCCGAAAAATATAATAATCAAGAAAAAGACATAAAAACACCTCAAAAAAATCTCGAATCGCATCACTCACCTTAGAATATCGATACGAATAAAATATCAAAATTTCATATTTTTTCGTGACTACCTGAAAAATATCAAAATTTTTAATTCTTAAATGTCAGAAAAATATAAAAATCTAGAAAAAAATATAAAAACACCTCAAAAAATTCACGAATTGCACCAGTCACCTTAGAATATCGATACGAATAAAGTATAACAATTTCATATTTTTTCGTGACTGCCTAAAAATATGAAAGATTTTAATTCGTAAACGTCCGAAAATATAAAAATCAAGAAAAAGATATTAAAACACCTCAACAAATTTCGAAGCGTACCAGTCACCTTAGAATATCGATACGAATAAAATATCAAAATTTTTATATTTTTTCGTGACTGCCCGAAAAAGTTCAAAAATTTTAATTCGTAAAGGTTCAAAAAATATAAAAATCAAGAAAAAGATATAAAAAACATCTCAAAAAATTCCCGAATCACACCAGTCACCTTAGAATATTGATACGAATAAAATATCAACACTTCACATTTTTTCGTGATTGCCCGAAAAATATCAAAAATTTTAATTCGTAAATGTTCGAAAAATATAAAAATCAAGAAAAAGACATAAAAACACCTTAATAAATTCTCGAATCACACTAGTCACCTTAGAATATCGATACGAATAAAATCAAAATTTCACTTTTTTTGTGACTGCCCCGAAAAATAGTATAAATTTTAATTCGTAAACGTCCGAAAAATATAAAAGTCAAGAAAAAGACATAAAAATATCTCAAAAAAATTTCGAATCACACTAGTCACCTCGAATATCGATACGAATAAAATATCAAAATTTCACATTTTTACATGACTGCCCAAAAAATTTAATTCGTAAACGTCCGAAAAATATAAAAATCAAGAAAAAAATAGAAAAACACCTCAAAAAATTCTTGAATCGCACCAGTCACCGTAGAATATTGATACGAATAAAATATCAAAATTTTACATTTTTTCGTGACTGCCCAAAAAATATAAGAAAATTTAATTCGTAAACGTCCGAAAAATATAAAAATCAAGAAAAAGACATAAAAACACTTCAAAAAATTTCTGAATCGCACCAGTCACCTCAGAATATCGATATGAATAAAATATCAAATTTTTCATTTTTTCATGACTGCCCGAAAAATATCAAAAATTTTAATTCGTAAACGTCCGAAAAATATAAAAATTAAGAAAAAGACATAAAAACACCTCAAGTCCGAATTTAGTAATTCGAAGGTCCATCTCGTGGGGTTTTTTGCAAGGAACGCGTTGGTGAGCTCGAAGACTGATTTGGGATCTCCGTTTGAGGTAACTTTTGTGAAATACCTGCTGCCATGACCGTTTTTGTGAGCTTGATTTAGAGAATTTTTGAGACTTGATATCTCAGTCATTTTAGGTCCGATTTTGGTGATTCTTGGGGCTATCTTGAGTGGTTTTACGAGGAGAATGCGTTGGCGTGGTTTGAATTCGTATTTGAAGCTTCATTAGAGGTAAGAATTATTTTTTAGCTGCTGCCATAGCTTATTTTCGAGCTCAATTTTTTGGGAAATTTTGAAAGATGATTTCTTGGCCATGTTAGATCCGAATTTGGTGATTCAAGAGCCTAGATTGTGGGGTTTTTCGTGATGATCCTTCTGGTGTGGTTGGTTTCAGAAGTTGGGCCCTCGTTTCTGGTAATTTCTTGTAAATAGCAGTTGCCATTGTGGCTCAATTTTAGTGTAATTTTGTGTTTTTCGTTGCATGTTCGTGTTGGGACTGTTCCAAACTCTGAATTGTGTTCCAATTTGGTACACAAGTTTGGGAAGCTGTTTAGAACCTATTTTTGGAGTTAATTCTGGAATTTCCGGTGCGGGTCCCACTTTCTCTGTTTTTGACTCTGAAATTGGTTCGCCTCCGTTTCTTGCAAATTTAGTGTCTAAACAACCGTAACGATGTTGTGATTCTATTTTTGACAGGGTGGCAGCGATCCGAGGCCGTTCAAAAGGGAAAAGCTTCGGCGGAGTAGTTTGGAGCGCCCGTGTTCGGCGTACAAGTAGGATACGACTTCCCTTCTCTTTTAGAGCGCGTACTTGTATTGTTATATTTGATCATCCTTGCTTCCTTGTTTGGCCTGGTTTTAACGGATGAGTTATTATTTGAGAATGTTTGGCCTTATTCTAGACTTAGACTAGTGATTCCAAAGACTCTCGATTTTACAGAGCCGATAGATTATATTATTTCCGTCCCGGTGTGACTTTGAGCGGTCTAGGTCCTGGTAGATTGATATAGCAGACTTGGGTCTGATAGAGATGAGCCTTAGCTAGGAAGTGACTCAGTTGTGGGGCCTTAACATCCATAATTCCTGTATGATCCTAACTTTTTGCATTTCCGGCTTTCCTCCGGGCCTGTTTGGTGATACATACGGCTTCATTTCGGTTCTCTTGTCACCGTGAGATGGTTAGAGGATATAGAAGATGGTTACGAAGAGTTGCCCATAAATTTTAGATGTGGGAATCCTTGGATGGCTTATTTTGAAGCTTTACGCTGCCGTGGTAACTTACCAGGAAGTTTCACCCGCAGTTCGTGGTCCTGGATCTGTTCTTCCTGTTGCTGCTTATTTACCCTTCTATAATGGAGTCGACATACAGAGTCCCCCCTTGGGTTATATCACTTTATCTATGGGTAGTCGACATCCGCGTTGCGAGGTTCGGGATCTATGCTATCCCTTGTAGAGTTCGGCTCTATCGGCGTATCTACTATATGATGACCCACCCTTGGTTTGAGGTCCAGGATCTGTGTTTCCTCTTTGTCATAGCTCGGGAATACAGACATTTCTGTAATGCTTCGGGTTTACAAATCTCCTCTAGTCTTAGTTTAGCTTTTCTGTGTACCTGACGGGCTTATGGGGGTCCGTTCGGGTTTTTACTTCAATTTGCGCACGAGTGTACCTTCTAGCCTTAGTTGGAGTAGTCACCTTAGGTTTGTTTGCCTTACACTCGTATGAATACCTTTACTTCTCTTGTTCGTGACCTTTGTCTGTGTTTTATTCTAGCATTTCCTATTGCATTTACCTTTCTTACTCAGTCGGCCTATGATGCCTACTGGGTACCTTTTCACTGGTACTCATACTATACTCTGCATCTATTTTTGTGATGCAGGACCAAGCACCAGTCATCGGCGCCGCCATTTAAGCCAGTAGCAGCCAGTATCCGGAGGCGAGGGTGAGCACAACGTCTTGATCATTGTCATCTCCTTTTGTACATATATTTTGACGTCCGAGCTCTATGCTATCCCTCGCAGAGTTCGGCTCTATCGGCATATCTACTATAGGATGACTCACTCGCGGTTCGAGGTCCAAGCTCTTTGTTTCCTCTCTTTCATAGCTCGGGAATACTGACATTTCTGTAATGCTTTGGGTTTACAATCTCCTCTAGTCTTAGTTTAGCTTTTCTGTGTACCTGACGGGCTTATGGGGTGGGGTCCGTTCCAGTTTTTACTTCAATTTGCGCACGAGTGTACCTTCTGGGATTAGTTGGAGTAGTCACCTTAGGTTTGTTTGCCTTACACTCGTGTGCATACCTTTATTTCTGTTGTTAGTGACCTCTGTCTGTGTTTTATTCTAGCATTTCCTATTGCTTTTACCTTTCTTACTCTACCCAATTTTCCTTAGGATTCCATCCCAGAACCCGGTCCGTTCCCTCCATTGGTATCAGAGCCAAGTTGATCAGGAAGGGTATGAGTTGGTTTGGCTAAGTCCCTACGCTGTCCTTGGGGGGACATCGTCGAAACTTAGGTTGCGGTCGGTATAATAAGTTCAGAGTTTGGTAGTTGATGTTCTTCTTCCACTTATGTTCTTTGTTTATTCCTTAAAGTTGGGTAACCGGTTAATCGCGATTTAGACGTTGGCAAGCCCGTACTTTTTCGTTGGATTAGCTCAGACTGTGTGTGTCATAGAGTCAGACCCGGAGGGTGTTCCCGTCGCCAAGCCTAGAGGAATAAAATCAAAGAATGTTAGTGAAAAAGGTAACAATAATTACTACACAAAGAGTTTATTATTTCGGAAGTAATCTTTAAAGTAGACATTTACGTCCAAGGATAGTGTTCTTCTCTCCGCTAAATATTCCTTATTATATAAAATTCCTTGTTATTCATGTCTACTCTACCATCTGTAAAGGATTTAAATCATTTAATAATGACTACCATAAAAGATAATAAAATAATATGTAAAGATACTACTTTGGTAAAATCTATCAAAAGGGTTAAGAATTCTATTGGCATAATTCGATTAGATGAACCTTTTGAACTAGATATTAATTATTTAAATAAACTTTGGATTAGTCCAGAAAATTTCATTAAAAAACAATGGTATATACAAAGATATTCTTTATCAGAAAGATTAGCCTTTAGAGATCAATGGTTCAATGATATGAAAAGATTAAAATGTAACATAGAGTTTTTTAAATGGTTTGAATGCACATGAAAATTAGACGACCAAAAAGAGTCGTTAAACATGCTTGTTAATAAATGGTATACTACTAGTGACAAGGTAGTTGAATCTAAAATTCCTCCTTTAGAAGAAATTAGTCTACCCATAGACATTAGAATTGTTACTGCCTCACCTTTTAAAATAGATATAGTTGATACTAAAGGAGATCCCACAAATAAAGATAGAAACAGAATATTACAACAAAATAATTATACAAATCAACTACTATATGTAGTCTCTAACCAAATTCTTGAAGCTGATAATAAATCAGTTTTTAAGGATAAACCAATTCCTTCCTACAATGATAAAAATAAAAAAACTAGAGACTCATCCAATATTTAAACTACCAGAATTTTCTAATGAGAAATTTCCTAGATTTCAAGAAAAGGTTGAAATCACGTATGATCTTATAGAAATAATTAATAAAAAACTAAAATCCGAATTAAAATTTACTAATATTAAGACCTTATCCGAAAATAATAATGATGTTAATAAATTAAGTTCTAGTTATTCTACTAAAAAGAATTATTATAAGAAACCCTTTTTTTCGGATATGCAATACGAAGAAAATGAGTTTTTATCCCATACTTCACATTCGGAAAGAGAAATAACTGAATGGAATATTGATGGACTCGCAAAACATCAAATATATAATAAGTTACATAAATAGGAATGGCCATTACCGCATATAAAATGAAAAATTTATCAGATAAACAATCAGCCACTTTAATTACAGCCGTGTTTACTGGCACATTAAAGAATTGATGGGATAATTATCTCATGAAAGATAATAGGCAAAGTGTATTAAATGCTACGCCTATTAACCAGTCATTAAGAATGAATCTTCAGGGTAAACCATAGAGAATCAAATCTTGGAAGATGCCACCACCATCTTAATTTATAATAAAGCTAAACATTTTATTGGAGAACCTCAACTTTTTCAAGATAGAAGTCTAGAGATATTATCTAATCTATTTTGCCCAAAGTAGGACAATTTTAGATGGTATAAAGATGTATTCCTCAACAAAGTTATGATTAGAAAAGACTGTAATCATGATTATTGAAAATAAAAATTTATTAGTGGTCTATCAATACTATTCGCTGAAAAAGTTAGAATAAAATTAAAAGATAGGTTTGAAGGAAAAATTTCTTATGAACAATTAACCTATGGTGATCTCATAAGTTTTATAAATATTAATGGATTAGAACTCTGTACATATATGAAACTTAAAAATCAATTGAAAAAGGATAGTAAATTATCAAGAAAAGAGTTAGGAGCTTTTTGTCAAAACTTTGGATATACAAACTTAGCTGCCCCTTCAAATGAAGTTTCTAAAAAGGTTAAACATCGTCGTAAAAGTTATAAGATAAACATAACAAACCCCATTATTACAAAAGAAAGTCTAGAAAATCTAATTTAGATAATATCAACACTGATACGTGTTGAAACTATGGAAAAATCGGACACCATGCTAGGTATTGTCGGGTCCCTAATAAAAACAAAGATAAGATAAAAAGGTTAGAACTAGAAGATGAAATTAAAAATAAATTATATTCAATTCTTGATGAGAATCAAACTAGTTCCGAAGGAAGTTCTAGTGACGATGACCAACTTAATATGATATATAGTTCTGAAAGTAATAGTTCGGCAGACTGTGGATGTGAGGGTGCAGTTTGCACCTGCCCAGACCACTCCATCAATGTCATTAGCAGTAATAGTAAAGAAGTTTTCTTTGATATGGTTGAACATATCGAAGATCCAGACTATAAGAAAAAAAAATACTTAATAGCATTAAAAGATATAATTCTTAATCAACAATCTGATAATCATACTATTAAACCTTTTAGTATGACAAATGTACTAAATAAATTTAGAGAACAAAATTCTCAGACAACTCTACAAGATCTTCAAACAGAATTAGTACATGTAAAGAAAGAAATTAAAGAAATTAAATAAAGACTTAATACTTTTGAAGAAACATCTACCCAAAACCCAAGTTTACAATCAGAAATAGAACCTTTAGAAATAACTCAAACGGTAAAATTCGGAGTGAATACTATCGCAATAGTTAAAGCCCATAGCTATCATATACCCATTACTTTAGTTATAAATAAAAATTAATCTATCCAAAAAATTGCTTTATTAGATACTGGTGCAGATCAAAATTGCATCATTGAAGGAATTATCCCTACTAAGTATCTTGAAAAAAGTACTACGCAATTATTCTCTGCAACAGGAGAAAGACTTGAAATAAATTATAAACTCCACAAGAGACATATATGTAACGATGAAATTTGTTTCATAAATGATTTTGTAATAACAAATGTAATGACCCTCCAGGTCATTTTTAAATTAAAGCATTCATTCCCTCGTTTAGAGCGTTCCTGTAGCGACCCCAAGTCATTTATGACTTGCTGGCACTGACTGTTCGGTCGCCTGGTCGTTCGTTTGGGTTTTAGGCC
>JAJOOF010004935.1:0-35537 GCA_029582545.1 Solanum lignicaule
AGTCATCTGGTCCTAATGCCCAGATCAATTAAACAAAGAAAACAAATAGAAGGGTAGCCTACCCGGATGTCCCGCGACAAACTCTCAATAACATCTCCTTAATGGTAGGATTTTCCATTTCTAATCTGCCTCTCTCTTACAGTCTAAATCCACCCCACACCTAAAAAAATGTTCCCAATTTGGATCAACAAAAAGTTCTACCTCCTCAAGCTATGGATCTTAAACATTCAAGGTCATGTGTGCGTGTATTCCTTTCGTCAGCTAACAAGAGTACAAGGAGTTCATCCTACTGACTTTTGCAAGTTTTTGCATCTCATTTAAACTGCCTATCTTCAACTTGTAATTGTGTTCTCTTTTTATGGCTGAGGTAGCATAGTCTTGATAGCTCTTCACATTTTTGTAGCCTCATGATTTTTTTATAAATGATCTTTATGTTAAAAAGAAATTTGAAAATGTGTAGTTTTCTTTGTCAATAGCCATGTTTGCTACGTAGTCTGCTAATTGGTTACCTTCCCTCGTTATATGCTGGATAATGTATTGATTTTCTTGAAGATTGTGTTTGATATCTTAGTATGTCTCTTATTGCACACATTTTATGTACGCTTTTTGTCCCCCCCCCCCCCACCCCTCCCCCTTTTTGACATTTTTCTCTCATGCGATAGAGGCTCATTTAAATTCACGTTTTTTTGTTGTATTTCTCTATATCATTCTATATATAATTCTTTCTATGCATTTCATTTATTCGAACTGATAAGTCTCTATTACTATTTTTTACAATTTTGAGAATTCAAAACGTTCAATTCTTGATTTACCGGCAAAAACAAAAGGTTTTATTTCATTAGGTTAGTGTTTGTAAATAGAGTTCAGTATGGTTGTTATTGTGCTGAATGTCTTTATGATAAATCCATGAATGTGTCTTTTATTTGACTAGTCGCTGGACACGTGTGCTGCACCTGTGTCTCATATTTTTTTTAGATTTATAAACATGATTACATTTTTATGAAAACATGCATGTAATGATTAATAAAGAGGTTGACAAGTACAATTGATACATGGCCTTTAATCATCTCATCATTTTTTCTTATAAACCTAATGTAAGAAGCTTATTTGGATGTCTCTAATTTAAATATCTTTCTTCATCGACCATCAGTTTTCTTACTCAAAGTATACACAACTAACATAGATATTCAAAGTAATAAAGCGATAAGTAAAGTATATGAATCAAAACTAAAGGGCGTAGCTAAAGTAGGTCGAAAATTTTTGAAAAAGTTATACACTAATTTAATTAAAGAAAAAACAAAATAAAATATTTTTTTGTTTTTTATTAAAATACTTGTGCACCTCAATTTTTATATATTAAAAGAATGTACTTATAATATTTTTTACAATCAAATTTATGTTACATCAAAATTTTGGAATTCAAATTTCTAAATTTTGAGTGTATATGAATTTATGTGACACAGTTGGAGGATTTAACATTCACACTTTACTTCATCCTGGTTTGTTAGAATATTCTAATATGTCACAAAATGTACACTGTTTAAAAACAACTGTTGAACTATTATTGAATTGAATCTCAGAAGAATTACAATAGTCATCTGGACCGAGTGCCCATAACAATTAAAAATACAAAAACAAATAGAAGGGTAGCCCACCCGGATGTCCCGCGACAAACGCTCAATAACATCTCCTTAATGGTAGGGTTTCCCATTTCAAATCCGCCTCTCTCTTTCAGTACAACTCCACCCCACACCTATAAAATGTTCCCACTTTAGATCAACAAGAAGTTCCACCTCCTCAAGCTATGGATCATCAACATTCAACGGTATGTGTGGGTGTATTCCTTTCCTCAGCAAACAAGAGTACAAGGAGTTCATCCTATTGACTTCTTCAAGGTTTTACATCTCGTTTAAAATGTCTCAATTCAACTTGCAATTGTGTTCTCTTTTTATGGCAGAAGTAGACTAGTCTTGATAGCTCTTCAAATTTTCGTAGCCTCATGATTTTTTGTAAATGATCTTTATGTTAAAACAAAATTTGAAAATGTGTAGTTTCATTTGTCAATAGCCATGTTTGCTACCTGGTCTGCTAATTTGTTCCCTTCCCTCGTTATATGCTGGATAATGTATTGTTTTTCTTGAAGATTGTGTTTGATATCTTAGTATGTCTCTTATGTCACAAATTTTATGTACGCTTTTTGTCCCCCCAGCCCCTTACACATTTTTCTCTCATGCGATAGAGGCTCATTTAAATTCACGTTTCTTTTGTTGTGTTTCTCCATATCATTCTATATATAATTCTTTCTATGGATTTAATTTATTCGAATTCATCAGTCTCTATTACTTTAATTTCACAATTTTGAGAATTCAAAACGTTCGATTCTTGATTTACCGGCAAAAAAACAAGGTTTTATTTCATTAGGTTAGTGTTTCTAAATAGAGTTCAGTATGGTTGTTATTGTGCTGAATGTCTTTATAATAAATCCATGTTTGTGCCTTTTAATTGACTACTCTCTTGACACGTGTGTTGCACCTGTGTCTCATATTTTTTTTAGATTCATAAAAATGATTTTTTTTTATGAAAACATGCATGTAATGATTAATAAAGACGTTGACAAGTACAATTGATACATGTCCTTTAATCATCTCATCTTTTTTTTTAAAAAACCTAATGTAAAAAGCCTATCGGAATGTCCCTAATTTAAATATCATTCTTCATCGACCATCAGTTTTCTTACTGAAAGTATACACAACGAAAATTGATATTCAAAGTAATAAAGCGATAAGTAAAGAATATGAGTCAAAACTAAAGGGCGTAGCTAAAGTAGGTTGAGCATTTTTGAAAAAGTAATACACTGATTTAATTAAAGAAAAAACAAAATAAAATATTTTTTTTGCTTTTTATTAAAATACCCGTGGACCTCAATTTTTATATATTAAAAGAATGTACTTATAATATTTTTTCCAATCAAATTTATGTTGCATCGAAATTTTGGAATTCAAATTTCTAAATTTTGAGTGTATATGAATTTAGGTGACACAATTGGATGATTGAACATTCACACTTTACATCATCCTGGTTTGTTAGAATATTCTAGTATGTCACAAAATGCACATTTTTAAAAAATGACTTTTGAACGTTTAATAAATTGAATCTCAGAAGAATTACAACAGTCATCTAGACCTAGTGCCCATATCAATTAATAAATAAAAAAAATAGAAGGTTAGCCCATCCGGATGTCCCGCGACAAACGCTCAATAACATCTCCTTAATGGTAGGGTTTCCCATTTCAGATCCGCCTCTCTCTTTTAGTATAACTCCACCCCACACCTGAAAAATGTTCCCACTTTAGATCAACAAGAAGTTCCACCTCCTCAAGATATGGATCATCAACATTCAACAGCATGTGTGTGTATTCCTTTCCTCAGCTAACAAGAGTACAAGGAGTTCATCTTATTGACTTCTGCAAGTTTTTGCATCTCGTTTAAACTGCCTCTCTTCAACCTGCTATTGTGTTCTCTTTTTAAGACAGAAGTAGCCTAGTCTTGATAGAACTTCAAATATTCGTAGCCTCATGATTTTTTGTAAATGATCTTTATGTTAAAACGAAATTTGAAAATGTGTAGTTTCCTTTGTCAATCGCCATGTATGCTACATAATCTACTAATTAGTTCCCTTCCCTCATTATATGCTGGATAATGTATTTTTTTTTTTTTAAGATTATGTTTGATATCTTAGTCTGTCTCTTATGGCATACATTTTATGTACGTTTTTTGTCTCCCCCCTATCACATTTTTCTATCATACGATAGAGGGTCATTTAAATTCACGTTTCTTTTGTTGTGTTTCTGTATATCATTCTATATATAATTCTTTCTATGCATTCAATTTATTCAAACTCATCTGTCTCTATTACTTTATTTTTACAATTTTGAGAATTTAAAATGTTCGATTCTTGATTTACCGACAAAAACAAAAGGTTTTATTTCATTAGGTTAGTGTTTCTAAAAAGAGTTCAATATGGTTGTTATTGTGCTTAAAGTCTTCAAGATAAATCCATGTTTGTGCATTTTAATTGACTAGTCTCTGGGCACGTATGTTGCACATGTGTTTCATATTTTTTTTAGATATATAAAAATGATTATTTTTTTATGAAAAATTGCATGTAATGATTAATAAATACATTGGCAAGTAAAATTGATACATTGCCTTTAATCATCTCATCATTTTTTCTTAAAAACCTAATGTAAGAAGCCTACTGGATGTCCCTAATTTAAATATCTTTCTTCATCGACCGTCGATTTTTTTACTAAAATTAATTTCAAAATATACACCAAGAGCACAGATAGTCAAAGTAATAAAGCGATAAGTAAAGTATATGAATTAAAAGTAAAGGGCGTAGCTAAATTAGGTCGAACATTTTCGAAAAAGTTATAGAATAATTTAATTAAAGAAAAAACAAGATAACTGTTTGTTTTTGCTTTTTCTTAAAATACTCGTGCATGTCAATTTTTATACATTAAAAGAATGCACTTATAATATTTTTTCCAATCAAATTTATGTTACATCAAATTTTGGAATTCAAATTTCTAAATTTTGAGTATATATAAATTTATGTGACACAATTGGATGGTTTAATATTCACACTTTACAGCATCGTGGTTCGTTAGAATATTCTAATAAGTCACAAAATGTACACTTTAAAAAAAAATCTTTTGAACTTTTATTAAAATGAATCTCAAAAGAACTACAACAGCCATGTCGACCTAGTGCACAGATCAATTAAAAAAGAAAACACATAGAAGGGGTAGCCCACCCGGATGTCCCACGACAAACTCCCAATAACTTCTCCTTAATGGTAGGGTTTTCCATTTCTAATCCGCCTCTTTCTTTCAGTCTAACTCCACCCCACACCAGAAAAAGGTTTCCACTTTAGATCAACAAGAAGTTCCACCTACTCAAGCTATGGATCATCAATTTTCAAGGTAATGTGTGTGTGTATTCCTTTCATCAGCTAACAAGAGTATAAGGAGTTCATCCTATTGACATTTGCAAGTTTTTGCATCTCGTTTAAACTTAATATGTTCAACTTGTAATTGTGTTCTCTTTTTATGGCTGAAGTAGCATAGTCTTGATAGCTCTTCACATTTTCATAGCCTCATCATTTTTTGTAAATGATCTTTATGTTAAAACGAAATTTGAAAATGTGTAGATTCCTTTGTCCATAGCCACGTTTGCTACATAGTCTGCTAATTCGTTCCCTTCTCTCGTTATATGCTAGATAATGCATTGTTTTTCTTGAAGATATTTTTTGATATCTTATTATGTCTCTTATGGCACACATTTTACGTACGTTTTGTGTCCCCCCCCCCCCCCCTTCAGACTTTTCTCTCAATCGATAGAGGCTCATTTAAATTCAGGTTTCTTTTGTTGTGTTTCGCTATATCATTCTGTATATAATTCTTTCTATGCATTTCATTTATTCGAACTCATCAGTCTTTATTACTTTCATTTTACAATTTCGAGAATTCAAAATGTTCAATTATTGATTTACCGGCAAAAAGAAAAGGTTTTATTTCATTAGGTTAGTGTTTGTAAATAGAGTTCAGTATGGTTGTTATTGTGCTGAATTTCTTTATGATAAATCCATGTTTGTGCATTTTAATTGACTAGTCTCTGTACACGTGTGTTGCACCTACGTCTCATATTTTTTTTAGATTTATCAAAATGATTAATTTTATATGAAAACTTGCATATAATGTTTAATAAAGACATTGACAGGTACAATTGATGCATGGCCTTTAATCATATCATAGTTTTTTCTTAGAAACCTAATGTAAGAAGCCTATTGGGATGTCCCTAATTTATATATCTTTCTTCATCGACCATCAGTTTTCTTACTCAAAGTATACACAACGAAAATAGATATTCAAAGTTATAAGGCGATAAGTAAAGTATATGAATCAAAACTAAAGGGCGTAGCTAAAGTACGTTAAACATTTTTGAAAATGTTATAGATTAATTTAAATAAAGAAAAAACAAAATAAAATATTTTTTTTGCCTTTAATTAAAATATCTGTGCACCTCAATTTTTATATATTAAAAGAATGTACGCATAATATTTATTCCAGTCAAATTTATATTATATCGAAATTTCGGAATTCATATTTCTAAATTTTGAGTGTATATGAATTTATGTGACACAATTGGATGATTTAATATTCACACTTTACATCATCCTGGTTTGTTAGAATATTCTAATATGTCACAAAATGCACACTTTTTAAAAATAACATTTGACCTTTTATTAAAATGAATCTCCGAAGAATTACAACAAACATCTGGACGTAGTGCCCATATCAATTAAAAAAAGAAAACAAATAGAGGGGTAGCCCACCCGGATGTCCCGCGACAAACTCTAAATAATATCTCCTTAATGGCAGGGTTTCCCATTTCAAATCCGCCTCACTCTTTCAGTCGAACTCCACCCCATACCTAAAAAATGTTCCCACTTTAGATCAACAAAAATTTCCACCTTCTTAAGGTATGGATCATCATTATCAACGGCATGTGTGCGTGTATTCCTTTCCTCAGCTAACAAAAGTACAAGGACTTCATCCTATTAACTTCTGCAAGTTTTTGCATCTCGTTTAAACTGTGTCTCTTCAACTTGCAATTGTGTTTTCTTTTTATGGCCTAGTCTTGATACCTCTTCAAATTTTCGTAGACTCATGATTTTCTGTAAATGATCTTTATATTATCACGAAATTTTAAAATGTGTAGTTTCCTTTGTCAATAGCCATGTTTGCTAGGTAATCTGCTAATTAGTTCCCTTCCCTCATTATATGCTAGATATTGTATTGTTTTTATTGAAGATTGTGTTTGATATCCTAGTATGTCTCTTATGGCACACATTTTATGTACGTTTTTTGTCTCCCCTCCCCCTTTCACATTTTTCTCCCATGCGATAGAGGCTCATTTAAATTTATGTTTCTTTTGTTGTATTTCCATATATCATTCTATATATAATTCTTTCTATGCATTCAATTTATTCGAACTCATCAGTCTCTATTACTTTATTTTTACAATTTTGAAAATTCAAAATGTTCGATTCATGATTTACCGGCAAAAACAAGAGGTTATATTTCATTAGGTTAGTGTTTGTAAATAGAGTTCAGCATGGTTGTTATTGTGCTGAATCTCTTTAAGATAAATCCATCTTTGTGCCTTTTAATTGACTATTATTTGGGCAGGTGTGATGCACGTGTGTCTCATATTTTTGTTCGATCTATAAAAATAATTAAACTTTTATAAAAACTTGCATGTAATGATTAATAAAGACGTTGGCAAGTAAAATTGATACATGGCCTTTAATAATCTCATCATTTTTCTTAAAAACCTAATGTAAGAAGCCTATTGGGATGTCCCTAATTTAAATATCTTTCTTCATCGACCGTCAGTTTTCTTACTAAATTTAATTTCAAAATATACACAAAGAACACAGATATTCAAAGTAATAAAGCGATAAGTAAAGTATATGAAATAAAACTAAAGGGCGTAGCTAAAGTAGGTCAAACATTTTTTAAAAAGTTATACACTAATTTAATTAAAGAAAAAACAAAATAATATTTTTTTACGTTTTCTTAAAATACCCGTGCACGTCAATTTTTATTTATTAAAAGAATATACTCATAATATTTTTCCAATCAAATTTATGTTGCATCGAAATTTTGGAATTCAAATTTCTAAATTTTGAGTATATATGAATTTATGTGACACAATTGGATGGTTTAATATTCACACTTTACATCGTCCTGGTTCATTAGAATATTCTAATATGTCACAATGTACACTTTTTAATAACATCTTTTGAACTTTTATTAAAATGAATCTCAGAAGAACTACACAGTCATCTGGACCTAGTGCCCAGATCAATTAAAAAATAAAACATATAGAAGGGTAGCCAACCCGGATCTCCCACGACAAACTCCCAATAACATTTCCTTAATGGTAGGGTTTTCCATTTCTAATCCGCCTCTCTCTTTCAGTCCAACTCTACCCCACACCTGAAAAATGTTTCCACTTTAGATCAACAAGAAGTTCCACCTCCTTAATCTATGGATCATCAACATTCAAGGTCATGTGAGTGTGTATTCCTTTCTCAGCTAACAAGAGTACAAGGAGTTCATCCTATTGACTTCTGCAAATTTTACATTGTTTAAACTGCCTCTCTTCAGCTTGCAATTGTGTTCTCTTTTTATGGCTGAAGTAGCATAGTCTTGATAGCTCTTCACATTTTCGTAACCTCATGATTTATTGTAAATGATCTTTATATTAAAATGAAATTTTAAAATGTGTAGTTTCCTTTGTCAATAGCCATGTTTGCTACATTGTCTGCTAATTGGTTTCCTTCCCTCGTTATATGCTAAATAATGTATTGTTTTACTTAAAGATTGTGTTTGATATCTTAATATGTCTCTTATGGTACACATTTTATGTACATTTTTTGTCCCCCCTCCCCCTTTTTAACATTTTTCTCTCATGCGGTAGAGGTTCATTTAAATTCATGTTTCTTTTGTTGGGTTTCTCTATATCATTCTATGTATAATTCTTTCGGTACATTTATTTTATTCGAACTCATCAGTCTCTATTACTTTATTTTTACAATTTTGAGAATTCAAAACTTTCGATTCTTGAATTACCTATAAAAACAAAAGGTTTTATTTCATTAGGTTAGTGTTTATAAATAGCGTTTAGTATGCATGGTTGTTATTGTGATGAATGTCTTTAATATAAATCCACGTTTGTGCACCTGTGTCTGGACACATGTGTTGCACCTTTGTCTCATATTTTTTTTAGTATTATAAAAATGATTATATTTTTATGAAAACTTGCATGTAATTATTAATAAAGACATTGACAAGTAATCCCTGTCATGGTTCGTGAACCTTGTCATGGTTCACTGCTTCAGGTAAATTTCTGGAAAAAAACTTTAGGTCTGGTTTTTAAGGTGTTACAATATCTCCCCCTTGGGAACATTCGTCCTCGAAAGAAGACTAATCTAGCTGAAATGGAGGGAAAAGAGTTGCACCCTACCATTAAGTTTCTGGAAAGTGATTTCCGACTGAACTAAGTTCCAAAAACATGTAAATACGCTGAAAATGCAAGTACAAATTGAAGGAACAAGATGCTAAGACTGAGTTTACGCATGAATGACTGAAAAACTGAAAAGGAACTATTACCTAAAGCTGGAATGGAATCGAAAGGAAAGAGGTGAGGATACTTGGCCTTCATAGCTGCTTTTGCTTCCCAAGTAGCTCCCTCTACGGATTGACTCCTTCACAAAACCTTGACTAAAGGGACTTCTTTGTTCCTCAACCTTCGAACCTAACGATCAAGGATTTCAACTGGTACCTCTTCATAAGTGAGACTATCCTTCACAGCCACAGTTTTTAAGGGTATAATAGATTCTGGATCACCCACACACTTCTTCAACAGCGAAAAGTGGAAGACCGGATGCACTGCTGCTAGTTTTGTTGGCAACTCTAACTTATATGCCACTTTACAAACCCTTTTTAAGATCTTGTAAGGGCCTACATATCTAGGACTGAGCTTTCCTTTCTAACCAAATATCATCACCCCTTTCATGGGTGACACTTTCAGGAAAACCCATTCATCAACTTGAAACTCTAGTTCCTTTTTCCTTACATCTGCATAGGACTTCTGGCGACTCTGGGTTGTCTTAAGTCTATCTCTAATGAGTTGTCCTTTCTCCATAGAATCATGAACTGAATATGGGCCTATCAAGACTGCTTCACCTACTTCAAACCAACCAACTGGAGATCTACATCTACGCCCATACAATGCCTCATAAGGGGCCATCTGAATGTTGGAATGGTAACTATTGTTGTAGGTGAACTCTATAAGAGGAAGGTGATCGATCATCCCAACTACCCTTGAATTTGATCACACAAGCTCCCAACATGTCCTCTAAGGTCTGAATGGTACGCTTTGCCTGACCATCCGTTTGTGGATGAAATGTTGTGCTAAGGTTAACCTGAGTACCAAGACCTTTCTGAAATAACTTCCAGAAATGAGAGGTGAACTGAGGACCTCTATCTGAGATGATAGACAAAGGAACTCCATGCAACCTGACTATCTCATTAATATAAAGCTTGGCGTAGTCCTCCACCGAATCTACAATCTTGACCACCATAAAGTGAGAAGACTTAGTGACTCTGTCATCTATCACCCAAATGGAGTCATTATGTCTGCGAGTACGAGGTAAACCTATGATGAAGTCCATGTTGATCACTTCCCACTTCCAAGTAGGAATGTTGATCTCTTGAGTCATACCTCCTGGTTTCTGATGTTCTACCTTGACTTGCTGGCAGTTGGGGCACTTAGCCACAAAATCTGCTATATCTCTTTTCATGCCATTCCACCAATATACTTCCCGCAGATCACGGTACATCTTAGTGGCGCCTGGATGAATAGAATATCTGGAGTTATGGGCTTCTGAAAGAATTTGTTGTCTCAACTCACCCACATTAGGAACATATAATCGACCCTGGTAGCGAAGTGCACCATCTCCCCCTTGGGAGAAAACCTCAACCCTCTGCTGGTGGATTCATCCTTTAATTCAAGCAATATCGGATCACTGTCTTGCTTTTCCTTCACCTCCACTACAAAAGAAGACTCTGACCCATTCTGAACTGTTACACCACTATATGATATGCTCATAAGACGAACTCCTAAGCGAGCAAGTCTGTGAACATCCTTTGCTAGTTCCTTTCTTTCTTCCTCAACATGCGCTACATTACCCATATATAGTTTGCTAAGAGCATCTTCTACCACATTGGCCTTACCTGGATGGTAATGCACACTCATATCGTTGTCCTTGAGGAATTCAAGCCATCTCATCTGGCAAAGATTTAACTCTTTCTAGGTGAACACATACTGAAGGCTCTTATGGTCTATGAACACATCTACGTGAACACCATACAGGTAATGTCTCCAAATCTTAACTGCAAACACCACTGCTGCTAGCTCAAGGTCATGAGTTGGATAGTTCTTCTCATACACCTTAAGTTTTCTAGAAGCATAAGCTATAACTTTACCTCGCTGCATCAACACACAACCTAGGCCGAATCTGGATGCATCACAATAGATCACATAACCGTCTGAACCCTCTGGTAGAGTCAAAATAGGAGTTGTAGTCAACCTGGTTTTCAATTCTGCAAAACTCTTCTCACAATCATCTGACCACTGAAACTTGACCTTTTTCTGAGTCAACGTAGTCAATGGAAAGGCTATGGATAAAAATCCTTCCACGAACCTTCTGTAATAACCTGCTAGACCCAAGAAACTTCTGATATCTGTAGGAGAGGTAGGTATGGGCCATTGTTTCACTCATTCTATCTTCTGAGAATCCACTCGAATCCCTTCGTTAGACACAATGTGACCAAGGAAAGCAACGGATTGTAACCAAAACTCACATTTGCTAAACTTAGCGAATAACTGGAGATCTTTGAGAGTTTGCAGAACAACCCACAAATGACTCGCATGTTCTTCCTCATTCTTAGAGTAAATGAGGATATCATCAATAAAGACGATAATGAAACAAGTCCAAATACTGCTTCAACACTCTTTTCATTAAATCCATGAAAGTTGCAGAAGCATTGGTTAGTCCAAATGACATTACTACAAATTCATAATGACCATACCGAGTCCTGAAGGTTGTCTTCGGAATGTCACTATCTCTGACTTTGAGCTGATGATAACCCAATCCGAGGTCTATCTTTGAAAAATTACTAGCACCCTAAAGTTGGTCAAACAAGTCATCAATCCTAGGGATGGGATACTTATTCTTGATTGTGACCTTGTTCAACTACCTATAGTCAATGCACATTCTAAGAGAACCATCATTCTTCTTCACGAATAATATTGGCACACCCCATGGAGAAATACTAGGTCTAATGAAGCCCTTATCTAGAAGGTCTTTCAACTGCTCTTTCAATTTCTTAAGCTCAGATGGAGCCATTCTGCAAGGAGGAATAGATATAGGCTGGGTATCTGGAAGGAGATCAATTCCAAAGTTGATTTCCCTATTGGGAGGAACTCCGGGAAGATCTTCTGGAAATACTTCTCAGAAATCGTTAAATACGAGAACTGACTCAAGAGTTGGGGTTTCGGAGCTTGAATCCTTAACCCGAACTAGATGATAGATATAACCCTTAGAGATCATTTTTTCTAGCCTTAAGGTAAGAAATGAATCGACCCATAGGCGCTAGGCTACTACCCTTCCATTCTAAGATTGGTTCGTTTGGAAACTGAAAACGAACAATCTTAGTTCTACAATAGACTGAGGCATAACAGGAATGTAACAAATCCATGCCTAGAATGACATCGAAGTCTACCATTTCTAACTCTACATGATCTGCTGAAGTGACTTTCTGGGAGATTGTGATATGGTAATTTTTGTATACCCGTCTAGCTATAACTAGGTCACCGACTAGATAGAGACTGAGAATTGTTTTGAAAGAGTTTCTGGACTAACATCGAATTTGACTGCTATATAAAGAGCTACAAAGGAAAGAGTAGCCCCTGGATCTAACAAAGCATAAACATCTAAATCAAAGACTCGTAACGTACCAGTGACTACATCTGGAGAGTATTCATGATCCTGGCGAGCCTGAAGAGCATACAACCTGTTTTGGCATTGTCCGTCACCTGTACCAGATGAGTTACCCTGCTGAGTCGGGCGACTTGCTGGTGTTGCTGAAGTTGTAGAATGAGTTTTACCATTATTACCTCCTTGACCCTGTCTAGAAGAACAATCTTTCAACCTGTGACCAGACTAACCACACCCAAAGCATCATTCCTTTCTTGCAAGGCACTCGCCCGGATGGTTCTTACCACACTTAGGAAAAGTTGGGTAGGTTTTGGTACTTATAACACTCCCCTGAGACTTAGAGCCTGATTCCCTACCTTTCTGATATTGTCTGAACTTGGAGAATGGAACACTAGCTTATGAAGGGCCTGGGGTTAAAAAATTTTGCTGACCCTTGCGAGCGATTTCCACCACCCGATTTCTTTAGAGTATACTCATAGTTCCCAATCCCAGCCTTCTTATTCTCCTTGGCCTGTTCCCTAAGCTTATCACCCTCAACCTGCTGAGCTTGAGTCATGAGCCTAGAGATGTTCATATTTTCCAGTAACATGCCATTTCTACACTCTGTCTTCACCAAGTCTGACACTTCATATAGAAACTTATTAATTTGGGCCTTGGAATCAGCAACCATGTGAGGAGCATACCTGGAGAGTTGGGTAAACTTGAGCCCATACTCTTGGACTGTCATGCTACCTTGCCTTAAGTTCATCAATTCCTGAGCTTTTGCCTCCCTTAGCTCTCTTGGGAGAAACCTGTCCACAAAGGTCTCACTAAAGCATTCCCAGGTGATAGGAGTTGCATTTGTACCACTGTTCTCTTTCCACTGAGTATACCAGATATCAGCCACATCCTTTAGTTGGTAAGATGCTAACTCAACCCGATCATTCCCAGTTACCTGCATAACTTCAAAGATCTTCTTGACCTCATTAATGAAGTTTTGCGGATCCTCACCAATCTGCGATCCTAAGAACTCTGGCGGATTCATCCTAACAAAATCTCACACTCTGGCTGCAGCTGACCCAACATTAGCATCTGCCTGACCTGGAACCCACTGATTTTTTTGGTTGGCCACACCCTGAGCCAATATCTAAATGGCGTTCATGAACACTACATTCGAAACTTCTTGATCTAGGACTGGAGGAGCTGTATTTTCATTCCTGGCGTTAGCTCTACGAGGAGAAATGATCACTGAAACGTAGAACGTCGAGTTAAAATGGAATTAAATCATACCTAACGCACGATAAGTGTAACAAGAAAATGAAGATTTTTCCTAAATCACTTTGTAGCGTCCCTCTCATTAGATGTGGTGCGCACTACACACCCATGAAAAGGACTCTACCTAGCGTGGCCTTTCAGACATCCTAGGACACTAAAACCTAGTGCTCTAATACTAAGTTTGTCACTCCACGAGCTAACCTCGAGACGCGAACACGGGACCTAGGATCACAAGTGACCCCAAGCTAATCCTGCTGGTATGAAATGAGCATATTAAGAATAATAATAACTTATGCGGAAGCTAATCATAAGTAAGTTTGAAATGATAGGGAATACCCATTCTAAAACTGAATATATCAAATCTGAGACTTTAATACAAGAGAAATATCAAACTCAAATACTAAGTTGAATCTAACTATGTCTGATAATGGCCTCTAGCTGACTAGAAGTGCTGGGACATGCCCCAGCTAAATCTAGCAAAACTGAAACTAGAATACTGAAATACTGAAGTAAATAACATGACTATTGTCCTCAGAGAATGATGACTCACCACTGATGCTGCTAAGCTAGAGATCGGGAATCGATCTATGCATGATCTAGAAGCTGAGAACCTGAACCTACATCACGAGAAGATGTAGCGCAGAGTGTGTGTCAGTACTTGAGAGGTACTGAGTATGCAAGATAAAGTAAACCTAAAATAACATATAACTGAACAAGCAATAAAGCAAGGATATAAACTCAACATGACATAGATACTGAATGCTGAAGTAACTGAATGAAATGACCAAATTTATAACATGTTAAGACTGAATACTGACTGTACTAAAATGAGATCAATGCAATGGATTCTGACTGAACTGTGGGAACTACTAATAATCGATAATAAAACCACATGAGCTAAATGTAGAGTCCAATGTAAACGCCCCATCGAGAGGACCCAATACATCTGGCCAAAGGTTTAGAGGCATGCTAGCGTGATCACTAAAATGATACCCACAGAGGGGACTTACAACCTACGTGGCTCGTAGTTCTGGGACTATATGGGTGACTGACCCTAGTCCAACTCGGTATTATGCTACTCCCAATAGATTAAATAATTGACATATTAAGACTGAATTTCTATAATATACTAGATAGCTCAAAATTGACATGCAAACTGAGAATACACATTAATATACAGATAATGACACATTCAAAACTGAGGCATATATATCTGAAATACTGAAATATATGACCTAGCAGATGTATTTCAAGAACTAAACAACTACATAGCTAGGGTTCTAAAATTTATGCTAGAAACCAAGTAATCATATGATAATCTGATTTAGAACATTTAAATAACTAATTCATGATAATTTGCTGAAGTTCTAGAAACCCTAGGTCTGGTTAATAATAGGGAATCAAGAATCAGACTAAATTCTAGGGACCTAATGGGCGAAAGGAATCCACTAGTGAAATCCCACATACCTGGTGACAAATTCCACGGAGAAATCTTTTGATTTCGGGGCTGGAACTGATGGAACCTTGTTGCGTTCTTGAACTAGGGTTCTTGACTATTCTTCTCCTTTCTCGCTCCAATTTGCTAAGTTTAGATGAAACATCTGACTTAGGTAAGTTCTAGTTATGTTTCTAGGCTAAAACTAACCAAAACCACATAGTTTAGGGTTAAAACGACGTAGTTTAGGGGTCCAACGAACTAGGAAAAGACCAAAAGACTCCTGACTTAAATTGCATACGGGGCTGACCACGGCCACTTACACGGATTGTGAAAAGGGCCATGGACCGTGGGACCGGTCGTGGTTTGTGGTCCAGTGACTACTGATTTGAGGGTCTGTCTAATGAGCCTTACCACGACCCGTGTGAGGGACCACGGACCGTAATGGTCCTCACTTGGGCTGAGGTCTGGTGGCTCAGGATTTGGGATCCACTGGCTAGGCTTCTACCGACCCTCCCAGAACCGTGTGGAGGACCATGGACCGTGAAGGTCCCCATGGTCCTCAATTAGGCGTGGGGTCTAACAGCTAGGCTTGGCTTAAGTCTGAGGTCTACTGGTTAAGCTTCACGGATGCCCTCACGGCCCGTCATCAAGACCACGGCACGTGAAGGGTCCCGTGTTTGACACATGGGCCTAGTAGAGTCCAACTCCCCACCACGGGAAGGTCAATGGACCGTGGTCCCTATCACAGTCTGTGAACCCTGCCGTGGTTCAATGCTTCAGGTAAATTTCTAAAAAAAAAATCTAAGTCTGGTTTTCGAGGTGTTACATTATGTTACCCTCATCTTTTACCCTCCAACCCCACTCTCGCTTGAGGTATTTAGTTCCTCATGATTCATCCCTATGTCTTAGTTATTCTCATATTTCCTTATGCATGTATGCTCATGAAACTTGATTTTTGAGAAAATGAGTTAACTTGATGGAATTTTCCATGTATGGGCGTTTGAGTATAAGTTGCATATAAGCCTTATGAAATGATATTTTGGGCATGCTCCGGATATGTGCATTATTCGATTGCATTCATGTTGGGTTGTTAGATCTTCTTCCTATGCTCCTTATAATGTCTTGAGTTCCATTCGTGGATGAACGTTTCCAACGGGGAGATATTCTAACACCTTCGATTCAAAAAAGAAAGAAAAATATAGTTTTCGACTGGTGTCGATGCATCCCATCTTCGGACCGTAGTAGCTTCGACAGACTGTAGGTGGAAACCGTAGGTAGAGGGAAATATTTTTTTCAAAGCAAGTCCAAGTATCCTTTTGAGGGTTCAACAAGACGGTCCATCGTTCCTTCAACGAGTCGTAGGTAAGTCTCGTAGGTCGATCCCAAACTTGGTGAAATTTTAAAGCTTAAAGTTGATTTCTACGGTTGGAATGTATGGACTGTAAGTAGACCTACGAGTCGTACATGGGTTCCATCGATTGTTGGCTAAATTTAGAGTCTCTGATCACTTTCTACAGTTGACCAGTACAGTCCGTCAAAGGACTTACGGACCGTCAGTCCAATTGTAGATGGTGATCGGCAGTTTTTTTAAAGGGCTTTTTGGTCTTTTTCCTAATTTATTAGTGCCTAAACTATGTCGTTTTAATCATAATACTATACCATATATAAGTCTTTTAAGCATGAAATCTAGCTACTCTAAATCGTTCTTCAACTTTCCCCAAATCCCTCAAAGCTCTTCCCCCAAAAATTTTGTCTCTAAAGGTTGAAGAAGAAGTGTAGGGTTTCAATATCAAGTCTCCAATTGACCATTCGATTGTGGGATTTTGACATCCAAGTATGATAGTATTCATCAATGGAGTCCTTTCTTCCATAGGGTTCCAAAATTCTCCAATTTTACAAGTTAGAATCTCCAATTGAAATTAGGGTATTATTCAATCTCAGTTCTTTTCGATTATGATCCAATTGATTGTTTTATGTCTTTCTACGCATGAATCGAGATAATTACATATTTTTAAGTGGACTTCACTCGAACCCATGCATGATCCATGATTTCTAGATTTTGATCATATGATGAACCTTTTGAATTATGAAAGATGAATTTATGAAGATATGTGATGAGTCTACTATTTGGACTCATTTAAGGCTTCATTTTGATAGATTTAGTGTCCTCAAATGTATATTGTCTTAATAACTGATGTAAATCCTTAAGCTTCAGGTATTTGGAGTTTGAGGTAAAGAATGGACACTACTTGGCAAAAAAAAAAACAAGGCGGCTGAAAAGACGAAGAAAAGAAGGCCTGAGGATCGTCTTAAGCATTAGGCGAGTCGCCAAATGGCCTTAATCTCGCCTAATGTTCCAGTGTGCTGAGCCCTGAAGGAAAAGATCAAGTCGGTGGTGAAAAAAAGCAGTCGGCGCGTCGCCAAGCAATTCTGTGAAGCTGTACTATATTGCCCAATGATTCAAAATGCAAAGATGCTGAAGGCAAAAGCTGAAAGGCAATGAACCAGACCAAAGGGCGGATCGCCGAGTGCATCGACGATCCCGACTAACTATGCCGAGTGGTCCTTCGCAACATAAATTTTTGAAAGCTATAAATACCCATTTAATTCTGTAGCTTAGTATCCAGAAATTTAGGAAATTGTAGAGAATTTTGAGACATGGAATATTTCATTTTGAGTTCTTAGAGTTTTTGGGAGACATTGTTCTTGACCTTGAAGGTTTTGAAGATTTTCATCTCCATGAGATTGGAAGTGGGTATCAAACAATCTCCATCCTAGACCTGTTTAAAGACATTTTCGATCGTACCCATTTGATGGAAACACTTTTTGGTATCAATTTCTATCTCTTTCTCATGTCTAGCTAAAACCCCAATTCTTGGGGTGGGATTATGTGAATAAGGGTTAAATTTACTTTTGGGTATTGCTCATTGATAGTCTATTTGTTGTTTAAATGTGATTTCATTTAGTAGTTGTGTTTGAACTTAATGGAATTGTAGTTGCAAATACGATTTCATCTTCTTATTTTTGTCTTGCTCGAGAGAGAGATTTTAAAACCAAGACTACTAAATCGATAGCTTGTGGTTATTGGGTCGTCGTGGGTTCAGCTCGAGAGAGTGAATCCTAGGCCTTCTCCCACACATTCAGCTCGAGAGAGTGAATGGGCTAAGGCAAAGGTTGTGCTTAAATGCTGCAACTCGGTGTTCGAGAGAAACCGAGTTGATTCGGGGTAAGTTGCTCGAGAGAGAATTTACCCCCCTAAAGTCTAGCCTAGTTATAGATGTCCAGCGATTTACTATTAATAGCATTTACCCAATTGTTTATTTTATCACATATTCATATCACATTCCAAGAATCTCGTCACCCTATTTCGCATCTTCATTTTGCTATTTTTGTTTCTTAGTTGAATACAAACCCCGTATTGATAATTGGCATTCGTGTCACCTCTAGATTTAGTATGTTTTTATTTGTTAATATTTATAGCTATGATTGATTAGAACTACATTTTACTTTTCTATTTGATTCTTGACTACTAACTGCTCCCCTGGGACTCGACCCCAACCCATTCGGTTGGGTTACATTACTACACGCGATCATTGAAACTTGATTTGGAAGTTTTGTCTTTGATTACGTCAAACATCAAAATGGCGCCGCTGCTGGGGAGTGGTGTTAGTTGAGAATTTTTAGCGAAGTAGTATTTTTTTCTTGTTAATTATAGTGATACTTACTTAATATTTAGTTTTGTTTTTCTCTGTGTTGCCATTGAAGGCAGATACTTTGAGCATGGCCGATAGAAATTGTGGAAAATTGGTTGAGACGAACCAATGAGTCGAGAGGAACTTCATGTTAACTACACTAGTAACTTAGCTGGACGATTTGGCCACTAAAATATCAGAGATAGAAGTCCCAGTGCAAAAGAAAAGGGAGGTACATACCCTCTCATGAGCAGAGAAAGTCTAGAGACAATGAGAACAGTTGTGTCGAGGATACACTACTAACCATTCTCCAAAATATCACTGAGCAAGATAGAATGCTGGAAGAGGTGAAGGAGAATATTGAATTGTTAAATTAGATGATTGGCTCTCACTCGAGATCTATCCAACTGATCGAAACACTCATAAGTCATGTAGTGTCTCATCTCCACCCAAATGAGCAATTGGGGTTACCTAGTAACACTAGGGGTAACCTCAATAATGGAGTTTGAGTAAGGACTTGCATCGTGCCACGACGTTAACTAAGGCACTTCTTGGGATGCAACCCAAGGTTTTATCGCTTTAAATTGTTATTCTAGAATAAGGGTGTGTTGATTTTGCAGGGTAAAATGAAAAAAGTGTTGAAAAGTGCAGGTAGGCGAGCTAAAGACCCAGTAGGCGAATCGCCAATGAGGTCGGCGACCCCAATCAAACCATCGTTAGACTCAAGATAAATTCAAATGAGAGTCTGTTAAACTCAGCGAGCTCTTGAAATTATCGGTGAATCACCGACCATGTCGACGATATCAATTTAGTCCACCATTTGGACCCTCACTGGATCTCCTATAAAACGCGATGAGGAAAGTGAATATTTGGCGTGTCACCGAATGGGTCGGCGATAACAACTAACGTCGTCGAATGGGCGCGATCAGGACGGTTTTTAAAATGGGCTAAAGGTTTAACTTTCCAACTCTTCAGTGTCCCTCACTTTTATTCCTCTCAAAAGCACATCAGCATATTAGTCTATATTTTTCTTGTTTATCCACCGTATCTTAGTTGTTGATTTGTGTTCAGAGAGGATTACATTGCCGCCTAGCACCTCAATCTTATTTTAATCAACTTTAAAGGAGAGTTTTCCGAACCCCGCATTTATTATTGTTAATTTGTACTCTTATGCAAGAAAAATCTTTCGTGTTAATGTGTGCTAGGTCTCTCTGGTAGTGATAGGATGATTGTTGCCTGTTTTTAAATTTGAACATCTTGCCTGTTTTGAGTGTATTGTTAAAATCCCGTAAATTTGCGCATTAAGTTAATTAAATTTTGTGGGGTTGTACTTGCTTGTTGTTGAGTTTAGTTGGGTGAAGTCTGAGTAGCCCGTATTTGTGCCAAACAACG
Organism: Solanum lignicaule; assembly: GCA_029582545.1. Lineage (NCBI taxonomy): Eukaryota > Viridiplantae > Streptophyta > Magnoliopsida > Solanales > Solanaceae > Solanum > Solanum lignicaule. Next base: position 20,410 of record JAJOOF010004935.1, read on the forward strand.
TAGTTTTCCTAATGATAGAGTGGATGACTCCGTTCTTAAGGGCAAAGATCGTCAATTAGCCAAATTTTGCAAAATTGGGTGAAGTCTGAGTATTTCGGGGTAATGGGCGCTATGGTTCTAGTTCTAATTTGAGCATTGCATTGTTTGATTTCGTTTTCAGGGGTTGCGGGATTGAATTTAACAAGTTGGGTTGAAAATAGGCACGTTGGGTCGTTTGGCGAGCTGGGTCAAGCTCGCCGAACCACTCGGTTGTTTGCCTAGTGTCCCCATCTCGCCTTTAATTTCATACTAGATGAGTAGTTGAATTCTGTAAATTTTGACGAGAAGCCTGAGGTCGCCGAAAGCACTCGGCGACTTGCCGAAGGTAGTTTTGACCGCCCTTTGTCTGCACCCCTGAACCTTTTATGCACTGTAACTTTCGGCGAACTATCCCTTGCTCGCTGAATGGGATCGGCGATTTGCCGAAAGGTTTTTCCATTCGCCGACTTGCCATAATATTTGAGCCAACTCTTTCGGCGAGCTCGATTCAGCTCTCCAAGGTGATTTGGCGACTCGCAGAGTAACTCGACAAGTCCTTCTGCAACTGCTTCTCTATGAAATTGATTAAGTCATATCCAACTTTTCCCAATGTTTTACAAACATGGCCAGACCTAAAGTTGTAGTGCGAACATGCCACCCCGAGGAAAGGAAAAAGGGATTACACTAAATAAGAATGTACCTGCATCCAAGGGCAAGGCCACAAAACTCCGCACACCTGGGGGAAAGGCAAGGGTAAAGGCAAAGCACCTGCACCACCAGAAGCAGGCTCCGACAGCGATGACATCTATGACACTTACCTCACCACTTCTGAGAGTGAGGGTGAGCATCAGGAACCTCAAACTATGGCATCTAATGATGATGAGCTTGTAGCAGCGCAAAGGGCAGAGCTACGATCTAAAAAGTTGAATGATCCGTCGAGGAACCAGACTCCTCAGACTACTCCTTCTCCTCCAGCTCCAGAAAAAGCAGTGGTTCTAGCACCACCAGTTCAGGGTCCTCCCCTCAAGTCTATGAATAGATTAAAGACTGAAGGACTGAGGACGATTATTGAGGAAAAGTGTATGTCCATGGATGGAGTGATTAATAGATATCCAGAGACTATGAGCTGCCTCAAGTATCATGATTTCCAGATTTTCACCAAGCCCCGTGGCCCATATATTCCAAATTGAGTCCGGGAATTCTATGCTTCTTATGGAACCTTGATACCACAAAGAAAGAAGCAAGCAGCAGTATGCATACTAGTTGACAATGTAGTCATTCGGGGAAGGAAGGTCAAGTGTGACCATGCCTTTATTAATGCTAGCCTAGATCATCCTGAGGACATTGAGGATGTCTGCCAGTACATGATTAGGACTGAAAAGCTAGAAAACATAAAGAAGTGGCTAGCCCCTTTGATTTCAGACGACACTCCCAAGTTTCTTAAGGCTGGTGTTGTTATTGAAAAAAAGGACCTCAACGTGGCAACTCGATATTGGTTTGGTTTCATCAGCAGTACAATCATGCCATCACAAAACGAGTCTATTCTGCGACATGCCAAAGCAGTCTGTCTAGGTTGAATTATTGATAAAACTCAGCTAAATCTAGGGATGATCATTGCTTCAGAGATTCTCATGCATGCCAAGCAGTGCCAGACCTCTCTTCCCTTTTCGGTATTGATCACCGATGTGCAGATGGGCTCGGGTACCTAGAGATGCCAAGAAAGATGTGAAAGTGATTCCCACATCCTCTACCGATATCTGGAGAATCGAGGCATAATATTTAAAGGACCAAGCTGAACAAAAGAAGAAGGCAGCCCCGGTGGATTCTTCCCTGGTTGTAGACACAAACTTATCACCTGCAGAGGCATCTTATCCTACTCCGAGCCTGGGCCTTTAGGTACTCCTTGTGTTCTATATTCTGATGTCCCTAGTTCTTTTGTTGCTACACTGCCTCCAGACCTACTGTTGTTGTTGTCGCCCGTGCTCCGATCACTTAGGCGTCATTACTTCGGATGGGACAACTTGCCTATTCTGCAGATCGTCGGGCATCCAGACTTGACACCTCCATTCTTGGCATGATTTAGGATGCCTTGACTGATGCTATGACACTATTGAGCGCTGCCATTGATACTCTTGCGGCAAGGATAGCAGTGTGTGAGTGTGGCCAAGGGGCCACCAAGGAGGTAACGGCGTTAAAAGCTGCCATTGCTGAGATGAAGAAAGATGTAGACTACCTGAAATCCACCAATATGTCCATGGTCTTTGTAACAGTAGAGATTCCAGATGTGTTTGAGATGTCTCCGACTACCACCGAATAAGAGGATAGAATGAAGCAGACAGTCGAGCCTGAGTCAGAGGCAGAGACTGATGAGGAGATGCTTGAGGAGACTGAGGGATCTGCAGATGAGGACCTGACTGAGAGTGAAACAGCCAAGATAGATGCGGTTGTGCAGGCTTCCATGGCAAATACATTGTTTGTTGTATTTAGTGAAGCTGACTCTTCTGAGGTGACTCCCGGTACTGAGACGCAAGTCCAAACCGATACACCGGGAACAGATGCCCAAAGAGATGGAGCGACTGCTTAGACAGGATCCCCTCTTTACCTCCCTCTCTGTCTTTTATTTCTTTTGACTTATGGATATTTTTAGCTCTTTTGCATTTGAGGACAAATACTTTTTGTTTGTGGTGGGGTGAGGCCCACCTTTGTGCATATTAGTTTTGTTTATATATTTGGGCTTTGTGTTAAATTTGTGTTATACTGCTTTTAGTGGATGTTTGAGCTTATGGCTCCCTGTTTTAATTGTAAATGATTTTTGACCCTTCCGAAAAAAATTTGCCATCTCTTGTATGTGTTGAATGTGGTTGTTCTTTAGCAAATTTGAGTTTCAGTTTTGATCAATATCGATGACTCAAATAGTGCTCATAATCAAACGAACATGAATGTGCGGCTACGATGAGACCAAGTGAAGTTACAAAGACAATATGTGAACTTTTTGCATCTCGTTGTGACTAGCCAAGTATCAAATTGAGTCTCTTGTGATGAACATTGCACACTAGCGAAAGTATGGAGTCTTGTTTGACTTTGGTGCCGATGCCTTGTGTGATGAGCTTACTGTGAACCATACATGATAACACCTAGAATTTACCCCGTTGGTCCGGTCGACTAAGTAAGCCTATCTCTTGATATGATCTTAGGCAATTTTGAAGAGTGTGAAATAATTTGACATATACCTCTTTTGTGGCCTACCTTGTGAGCGTGTGTGAATCTCTTTTGAACACCCCTTGAGCCTTATCCTTCTTTGGAAGAAACTTGATGAAAACATGACCTTTCTTAATCCACTACCTATAATCTTCTTGATTTGTGGTTGATTGAATAGTCAACTTAGGCCAAAAGCCTAAGTTGGGGGTGTGGTGAAAAGAGAAGGCAAGTCAAGAAATGCAAGAATATTTCCTTCTACCCATCTGTCGAGAAAAATGGAACCCCTCCAAAAAAAAAGAGATGAAAAAGAAGAAGAGAATGTAAAAGAAAAAGAAGTTGTGGAATAAAATATGAAAATGCAAAAAGAAATGAGGTCTCCAACAAACCATGGAAAGTGAATAATGGGATGACTTGTGAGTACAAATGAATTTGAGGAGGAAAAGAGAAGGAAGTGTTGTGAGCACCACATTTCATGAGGATGAAAGTCACTGAGCCTAAATAACCATACCTTTACACTCAGCCCCATTACAAGCCTTGAAAAGACCTTTTCGATCTTGAGTGAGCTGAAACAATTGTCAATTGGAAAATACGGGAAAACCTATGGGTGAAAGCATGCATAGTGTTCGTCTTTGTGAGTGTGAGCGTAGCATTGGATTCCGAAACTTTAAATGATTAAACCATTGTGTGTGAACATGGAATCATTATTTGTGTGAGGACATTTGATTTCCTTTGTTGAGCTTGAACTTGCATTTGAAGCAAGTATAGCGAGCTTGAGATTCTTTTATAATGGTGTGTCACAACTTGAGTCTTTGAGTACACAATTGATCCTTGCATGAGTAAGTTGAGTCTTGTGTGTGCATTCATGATTGAGTCTTGTGTAGAACTGTTTGAGACATCCTTTTTGAACTGCTGAACTTGAGTTTTACTTGAGGACAAGCAAAATTTTAAGTTGGGGGTGTTGATGAGTCCACAATTTGGACTCATTTAGGGCTTCATTTTGATAGATTTAGTGTCCTCAAATGCATATTTTGTCTCAATAACTGATGTAAATCCTTAAGTTTTAGGTATTTGGAGTTTGAGGCAAAGCATGGACACTACTTGGCAAAAAAAGAACAAGGCGGCTGAAAAGACGAAGAAAATAGGCCTGAGGATCGCCTAAAGCATTAGGCGAGTCATCGAATGGCCTTAATCTCGCCTAATGTTCCAGTGTGAGCCCTAAAGGAAAAGATCAAGTTGGCAGTCAAAAGGAGCAATCGGTGCGTCGCCGAGCAGTTTCGCGAGGCTGTACTATATCACCTAATGATTCAGAACGCAAAAATGCTAAAGGCAAAAGTTAAAAGGCGATAAACCAAACCAAAGGGCAGATCGCCGAGTACATCGGTGATCCCGACTAACTGGGCCGAGTGGTCCTTCACAGCACAAATTTTTGAAAACTATAAATACCCATTTAATTTTGTAGCTTAGTTTCCAGAAATTTAGGAAGTTGTAGAGAATTTAGAGACTTAGAATATTTCATTTTGAGTTCTTAGAGTTTTTGGGAGACATTGTTCTTGAGCTTGAAGGTTTTCATCTCCAAGAGATTGGAAGTGGGTATCAAAGAATCTTCATCTTAGACCTGTTTAAAGACATTTTTTATCGTACCCATTTGATGGAAACACTTTTTGGTATCGATTTCTATCTCTTTTTCATGTCTAGCTAAATCTCCAATTCTTGGGGTGTGATTATGTGAATATGGGTTAAATTTACTATTGGGTATTGCTCATTGATAGTCTATTTGTTATTTAAATGTGATTTCGTTTAGTAGTTGTGTTTTAACTTAATAGAATTGTAGTTGCAAATATGATTTCATCTTCATGTTTTTGGCTTACTCGAGAGTGAGGTTTTAAAACCAAGACTACTAAATCGATAGCTTGTGGTTATTGGGTCGTCGTAGGTTCAGCTCGAGAGAGTGAATCCTAGGCTTTCTCCCACACATTCAGCTCAAAAGAGTGAATGGGCTAAGGTGAAGGCTGTGCTTAAATGCTGCAACTCGGTGTTCGAGAGAAACCGAGTTGATTCTTGGTAAGTTGTTCGAGATAGAATTTACCCCCACTAAAGTCTAGCCTAGTTACAAATGTTCAGCGATTTACTATCAATAGCATTTACCCGATTGTTTATTTTATCTCATATTTCTATCACATTCCAAGAATCCCGTCTCCCTATTTCGCATCTTCATTTTGCTGTTTTTGTTTCTTAGTTGAATACAAACCCCCCATTGATAATTGACCTTTGTGTCACCTTTAGATTTAGTATGTTTTTATTCGTTAATATGTATAGCTATTATTGATTAGAACTAAATTTTACTTTTCTATTTGATTTTCGATTACTAATCGCTTCTTTGGTACTCGACCCCAACCCATTCGGTTGGGTTATATTACTACACGCGATCATTGACACTTGATTTGGAAGTTGTGTCTTTGATTATGTCAAACATCAACATGCATATTTCTTTATGAAATTGGTGAAAATGAGTTAAGGTTACATTGAGAGTAAAGCATCGATATTGTTGTTGTTGTTGTTGTTGTTGTGAAAGGATTTCTCACATACTACTCAAAACATGAATGTGAAAGGATTTTCTCACATAAAGGATTCATAAGGTTGAAAGGCTTTCTCACCTCAGTTGAATCAAGACTAAGGAGCTATTCAATGAACTTTAGCTTGGATTGGCTACTTAATTATGCCTTTCCGTGGGTAATAAGACAAGTTAAGATTTATGCTATTCCATGGGATTTATGCTTAGCAAAGAGTGGAAAATAGGTGATTACCCATGTCCTATAACTATGTACTATCATAGGTTTGTCTTAGATAGACATTAGCTAGTGGATCCACCTAAGCTAGAAGTTTATGGTTCTTACATTGGCAAGTAAGGACATCTGTTTTTGGTGTTCTTGGTGTTGGATAGACACCGGATTTCATGTTATAGCTCACATGGTCTATGTCGGTTAAAGATAAATCTCTCACAATAATGAACTAAGGTTACTTTCTAAAAGTATCTCAAATGTGTTTTAAAGATGTTTAGCTTGCATTGATCATGGTTGTGACTTATGATTTCTAACATGCTATTTTATGATCTAGATTGGTCATTGCATGTCATATAATGTCCTTTTTGCATGATTTCATAACTCTTATGCATTGATATCATACTTGGTACATTCCATGTACTCAGGCATACTTGTGCCTACATTGTTTCACTAATGTAGAGTCTCTTACGCTCCTACCTCCCATACTCGTGGCTAGTGATCCCTTATAGACATTGAAGATTGGTAAGTCCTCATGTTTCGAGGACCGAGACTCTTTTATTGCTTTCATGTCTTTAGATAATTTTTTCACTTGGTACGGATAATCTCTTCACACTGAAAGTGATCATCTTTTGAAAAAATTAAATAATAGGTGTTTTTTATATAAAATATTAACTTACGAGTCAAGTGTCACATTTATTTATTTTTAAATATCTTTAATGATTCAAATCATTCTTTCGAAGAGAATTTAGAATTTAAAATTAGGATCCAAATTGCATATTCAAATGCTAATTTAGATTATTTCACATTGTATGTCAGAACACACATAACATTTTTGAATACACAACTCCATTTTGCATTAAATTTGGAAGTGACTGAAATCCTTCCAGGTGTTTTCAAGATGTAGGGTTTTTTCTGCTCCTATCATTCAACTCTGACTAAAGCAAAAGTATTAATTTTCACATGACATATTTAGAATCGCAAGATTAAAAGATATTTTGGACATTCTATATATCTTTAATTTAAGATCATCTTATTTATTTTCTTAAATTACGTGTCAAACAGTTGCGTAACCATATGTAATGAAGGGTGACCAGTCGAATATTCTTTATCAAAAAATTATACATAGTATATAAATAAAAAAATATTTATTATATGCATATATTAAATCTTGAATATCCTTTAAAAAAGTTAATTTTGTCACTAGTGTCAAGTTAATACAAGAAAAATAAGTTGAAACTGAGGAAATGAAATTGCGTGATTCGAAAAAGAAGAATCTTTGATTCATGAAAATTTTATAATTGGCATTTATAGGACTAATAATTATAAGTTATAACATTACTAGGTAAATTACCCGCGCTTCGCACAGTGGTGAACTACGTCAATAATCTACTTCTGAACATTTGATAATATAAGTGTTTTCGAGTGGGTACATCCCTACGATAAATTGTCAAGAATATTTTATCCAAAGATGTTTATGCATTTTGTTATTAATTCTTCATTTTACTTTAGTTATTCATCACCAAAGTCTTTAGAAAAGATATGTAATTGTTTCATTGTCTATATTTGAATTTTCAAAAAGTGGTACAAACATTTTATTCATCAAATGCAAAAGTTTTTCTCCTGTTCAAGGACTCTACATATAGAATCTATATATTATACATCTTATATAATTAGTTGTGTACTTGATAAGTTAATTAAAATTTAAAAACACATCTCTTGGAGTTCAATGCAATAACGTATGTCGCTCAAATAATTTGGATTAAATGATGTCTTGGCAAGTCCCTTATTCAAAATCATTCGCAATCGATGACACAACTTTGATAGCGAAAAGACATATTTTGTTGTTTATGTTTCGATCAATATGGTTAAAACTTTTTTTTGCGACTTTTAATCTAATGTTTAGAAGGAGATAATTATTTCTTAAATATTTGATTAATATGGATTCATCCTACTTTGAGGGGTAATTCATTGACTCCAATCCAACATTTGAACTCCAAACTTTTGATTAAGGTTGAGTACAATACTTACCATCCCACTACATTCCTTTATTTTTTGAATGTCACTAATCGATTGAATGCCTCGATAAGATAGAAAGTTGAATAACTAAAACTCCAAGGAAGTGTGGAACCACCATAACTTCTGAACACTCAAAAATCCCTTCTTGGACATCCCATGGATCTTATAGCCACTGAAAACTCTATAAAAATCAAAGTCATTTATTTTACAAGTTTAAGAATTCTAATCTACATGACACCAATAGTCTAATGATTACATCAAACATTTTATTAACATATCTTTACTTCAACATAATGATCAAAAGCATAAACATAAACAACAAAGTTTAAAACATGTACTCAAAAACAGCAATTGATAACATAAGCATAAATTAATGACTGTAAAAAAACATACCAAGATTTGTAACAATAGAATGAAACAAAAAGGAAAAAATCGAGCCCACTGAATGCACATTGTCCCTTAGAAGAAATTATTACCCTCTAGTACACGAGGTTTAAAGGAATAAATCCTCTCAGGTTAGAACGATTTTATTCACCAGTGTATTGATACAAAAACAATGGTGTCAGTGAGCCACTCAACAGGAGTAAATTACACGAATATTTAATTGTGCAGAAGAAGAAAAAGAAGTTTAGAATTTTCGTTGTTTTAAAATGAAAGGAAATCCCTCTATTTATAGACAACAAAGGGTAGTGTAAATTAATGCTTATTGTGTCTTATCGGAAAGGTCATAACTCTTTGAAAAAGTCACAACCTTTCATAAAAGTCACAACTTTTCATAAAAGTCACAACTTTTCATAAAAGTCGCAACTTTTCATAAAAGTTGCAACTCTTCATAAAAGTCGCAATTCTTCATAAAAGTTGCAACTCTTAATAAAAGTCGCAACTCTTCGTAAAAGTCGTAGCTTTTCATAAAAGTCACATCTTTTCATGACAGGGAAGGTTAATTTCATAAATAAATAAATTAAAATGGAATCTTAGTTTGTGATGGCACCACATAGGCAGACCTATAATTCTCTTTTATATATATACTAGTAAAATTATGCGCGCCTCGCGCGGGAATTTCTATAGCTTTCAAGTTATAACAATAAACAATTATAGGTTGTAACATTTTCACTTATTTTTAAAAGGATTTAAAAAGGCAGTAAAAATCAATTAGTTTGAAAAAAAAATGGAACTTTGAGTAACAAACAATTTGAAAATATTAATGATAATTAAAGGAGGCATAAAAATAGGAGAGTCATAACAAAATAGAATATTTGTTTTTCTTTTTTATCTCAAAACAGTTATTTCAAACAAATTTATTTTAAAATAATTTCAACAGTTTCTCTCTCTTCTCAATATTCTCTCTCGTCTAATTCGTTCAAACAGAATTCTTAGTCGTCACTCTCGTCTACTTCGAATTTGTTTTTGTTCAATAATCATCATTTTGTTGTAATGAGTGATTTCTTATCAGTATTACTAACACATGGTGGTAGATGGGATCCTTCAGGTTAGTGTTTTTTTCTGAATTTTTTTGTGTAATTGATTGCAAAAAACTGGATTTATTTTAATTTATACCGTTGTTAGTTTTTGGTATGAAACATTATTCGTTTTTTGGTATGTTTCTAGTTTAAAAAATTACATAAAATTTGAGGAAATTGGTATACTAGATATGTGAGATATGTATGGAATTTGGTATTGTTTTTGGTACGATTTGTGATTTTGGATACTGTTTATTTATAATAAATGACAATTACTAGTTAGAAATAGTATAATTTTTATATTCTTTTGGTATGAATCAGTAATGAAATATGTATAGAAAGTGTGCAAAAAATTGGTATGAAATTTGTGAATCTGATATGATTGAACTTTTTTTTGGCATTATATTTGTATGGATTTGGGCGAAATAATGAAATAAATTTGGTATACTAATTATTATTTAATAAATGACAATTACTAGTTGAAAATGGTATAATTTTGGTATTCTTTTGTTATGAATGTTGTATGAATCAGTGATGACTTTTTGCTTGAAATAGATATATAAAATGTGGATATACCAAATTATGTGTTGGAGCATAAATTGTTGTCGCCTAGTTCAAAAAGAACTGTAGGGAGACCATAACTTGAACGTTGAAGGGGTTTTCTAATGTGAAATTCAAGAGGTCTAAAGTTGCATTCAGTACATGTCGTCGGGAGGGACACAACAGGAAGACATATCCAAATAACCTTGCAGCAAAAAAGTTATAATTTATTTTCATTTGGATTTGGTTGTTTAATCATGACAAACTCATGTTTTGATTTATTTTATCTCTTAAGCAAATGAATTATAATTTAAGAACATTTCTTATGTGTACTACTTAATCATTTTTGTGTATTCATTATTTTTCAAATACAAAGTGAAAAATTGGTTAATTCATGCTGGTATGCAATTGGTAACGATCAGAATAATCAAGACACATTTAAATATGAAAATGGTATTCATTTGGTATGCGACTGAAGTCTCACTGATTTTAAAAGCATGTAATTAATATTTGAATTAATGTAATTTTCAATTGGTGTGCATTTGGTGTACAAGTGGTATGCTAGTGGAAACAAAGAAAAAAATTGTCGTATATTATGTGTATGAGGTAATTTATATTTTCAGATTTGTTCTTCCCATATGGATACCAAGTCTATACAAATTGGATACCAATTTAGTGTCATTCTTAATTTTCAATTTGGAGATCAATTGGATACAAAGTAAGCCACCAAAAAACTATTTAACGTAAGTTTCAATTGGTGTCCATTTAATTTCCACCTGATGTCCCATTGGAAAAATAGAAACATCAAGTTGAAATTGATATTTCAACCAAATTAATCAACCTAAAACTAATTATTATTGTATCCAATTGATATGCAGTTGGTATCAAACTGGTATCCTACTTGAAAAATAGGAAAAAATAAGTTATTATAATGTTGTCAAAAAACCGTAGCAAAAAGATGTAATTGAGATTTCAACAAAATTAGTCAATCTAAAACTAGTTAATGTTGTATCAAATTGACATTGATTTGGAAAACTTAAGTGTAACATTGTATAGAATTGTTGTATACTATGTTTATGAGTTGTTTTTCAAAATTAAAAATTTAATATAACTCTAACTAATGTTGATATCCAATTTGTATACACTTGGTAACAAACTCGAAAATTTAAGCTAAAGACTAACAGAAATGTATGAAGTTGGAAGGGTTGTTCATGGTTATGGTTAAAAAAAAAAACCAAACCGCAATCCGAACCAAACCAATTAAAAAAACCGATATTTGGTTGGGTTTGGTTAGGTTGGTTTTAAATTTTGAAAACTGATATTATTTGGTTTGGTTTTGGTTTTACTAAACAAAACCCGCAAAAATAACCAAACTGAACCGATAAATTAGATATATAAATTTTATAATTATTTATATATTATTCATAAATAAAATATAAATATTTTATTAAATTTTAATTAACTTAAGTCTTTAACTTTACAATTTTCTTAAGCCCAGCACTTTAGCCCAACTATAACAATCCTAAGTCCAAGTTCATTAAAATCCATTTTAGTCTTTACCTACCCTACTTCACATAAAATAGACACACTTTCTCTTAATTGAAACACTTTGTTCGTGTAATGATAACTCTAGTATTGCTTAATTGAACCGACAATAGCTTTTATGTGGATTGTTCATGTGCTAGATGTTTGTATCTATCGACGTAAGTCTTCAAAAAAATTACTATTACTTTCAAATCAGATAAACCAGAAAAACTAAACCAAACCGATAATAACCAAACCGACGGTTATTTTTTTTCGTTTGATTTTAAAAAATTTAAAAACCGACTAGATTGGTTTGGTTTTGATTTTAATCAATAACCGATCTAAACCGAACCACGAACACCCCTAGAAGTTGGTATCCAACTGGTATGAAACTGGGAAGAATAAATTTAACAATGAAAAATAGGGCAGATTATATTGTTGTCAAAAACTGTAGCAAAAAGAAATTTACATCATCCAAAAATTAAACCACATGTAATGATTAAGAGTCTAAGTTGTAATCAACTATTTCAAATTTTATTTCCATGGACTTGGTATAGAATAATTGGTAGTATCCGGGGCATGTTATTTTGCTATGCGGGGTTCAGGGGTCCACCAAATTTGCTAGAAGCAGTTCCAGTTACTTCACTCTCACTAATTGCATCATCATCATTCTTGTTTCTTCCATAATGTCACTGTATTATATTAATTTCATGACAAGGCATATACATATAGATGCATAAATCATAGCAATTTCATGCCAACATTAAACAAACTTCATGCCAAAATAATATGCATAAAGAAACAGTTTGAAAAAAATAATTCCTACTAACGAGTGTAGCATTTCATCAACTTCATTAAGACTCCACATTTATACAAATGTTAGAAAAGACACGCCACATTTATTCAACTTTATGCCAATGCATATAGAAATTGATGCAAGAAATCATACCAATTTCATGCCAAACATATATTCGGATTTAATTTAAAACATAAGATGAACTATATAATACAAATTTCATATAAATTTTATACACATTGTTGCACTTTGTTCGGGAAACAATTTAAAGAAATGAATGAAAGAAAAATAGAATAATTGAGAAAATAATTTAAATAAAAAATTTACCCTCACAACTTTTTTGACCTTTTTGGACTTTGGAATTTCCTAATCATTGTCCAATGTTGCTCTTCTTTTGGAGGGTTTTAATGGTTGACCCATATCCACATTTGTTGATTTTTTTGTTTTTTCTCACTTACAAAATCTGAGTCAAAATTCGAAGGGGTTTCCACGATTTTCCCTTTGCTCTTTTGTCCCTTCCGATTTGGAGGAGGAGTTGCAATTTTCTTTGCTTCTCTTTTCTTGTCCCATTCTAGGCTTTGTTTCTTCTTTTGAGGGGTAACACACCTGTTCGCCGGATTTGCATTCTTGCTGGTTGGCGGCGGAATTTGAGACAATATGTTAAAAGTTGGAGATTCAAAATCAACATTAGAATTCGCTTCTACTAATCTAGGGCTTTTTCTATGAGTGTTCTTTGACATGTTTATTAGTTTCTTAGTACTTTGATGAAGATTTGATTCTTTTTTTAGTGAACAGAGAAGAATATGGTGAGAGAGATTTACGGATGAACAGTGAAGAAGAAGACAGTTTGAACGTGGGGGTGGGGTAGGGATGATAGCGTGAGAATTGGATAGAAACGTGGTGGGGGTGGATAGTTGACTTGTGACAGTAAAAAAAAAGTGTATTTGAAAAGTAAAAAATCTCTAAAAATGTGTATTAGATAATTATGATTGATTCTTTATTTTAATTTTATTTATATAACCTATTAATTAAATTATAAAATATAATTATAAAAAGACTAATTATTTAATAAAAATGAATTAATTATTTTTTTAATAAAAAATGATATGTTATAACTCACAATTAAAATGTTATAAGTAGTAATATTTTAAAAGTAGATTTAAAACTAGTAATATTATTTTTTAAATATATATGTGGGGTAATTTTTTCTTTATATAATCATGTGTGTTCTGATTGGGCAGTGCTTATAAAATGTGAATCTTAATCACATCAAAAGCTGGTCAAATGCTTTAAATATAAATTACATTGGATCTTTCCAATCTTAATTAATGCTTTTTACATTAGCAGTCAACGTGGCTATCCGATCTGAAATTTCATACTATAGTAAAATCTTTATAAATTAATATAGGTAGGACCGTAGGACCATAAAATTTTATTATTTTATAGAGATATTAGTTAATTAATAAATTAATATTTATTAATTTAAAGAATGATTTGAGATTTAATGAGATTAATTTTGATTATATCAAAATCATTATATCTTACTAATTTATATATCATATTTATTGATTTCACATATAAAAATATTATACATAAAGTACAATGAATACATCAAAATCATTATATCTTACTAATTTATGTATCATATTTGTTGAATTGTCACCATCGTGCAAACAAAAGAGCATGGACAACAAATGTTCAGCAAGAGCCAATAGCAAATTATTTTCGACACTGTAAAATTTGTTCGGGGAATGCAATCTCAGAGAATTTGAACGAACCCACTTGTGAAAACGTCATTCATGAACTTGAGGTCATGATTAATTATCTCGGTTACCACAATAAAATGGTTCTCAATAACCTGTTGGATTATCCGGGCGAAAGTGATACATGTCCAGAGGTCCAAAGCTTAGAAGAAATTGTGGATACCATCGGAAAAAGCAATGTTGATGAAGTTGAATATGATATTATATCTTTGGAACCAGTTACGCGTAAGGAAGCACTTATTGCATCTAGAACTCTTCATAACTTTATGGTGTAGTTAGAAAAGACAACACCGGAGATCTTGGATGCAATAAGAAAAGTTAGAGATGAGCTTCAACTAGATTTAAATTTTAAGAAAAAACAGAACACAATAGAATCATATTTCACTAAATTGTCTTAGATATATTTGTACGTTTAAAGAATTATTAATTTATGATATTAATGGGACCATATATATATATAGGGGTCTTCTGAAAATATATTATCTTATTATCTTATCGAAATTGGTGATTTTTTCCATTGGCCCAAGTCGGAACCGAAGGAAAATATTACTTTAGAGAGATTATTAATTTATAGAGGTTTTACTGTATTAATGGGCATACAGTAAAATCTCACTAAATTAATATAAGTGGACCATAAAATATTATTATTTTATAGAGGTATTATTTAATTGATAAATTAATATTTATTAATTTAAAGAATGCTTTGAGTAAGGCTGGCAATTGGACCGGTTTTTGTCCGGTCCGGTTCCCATACCGGTAAGTCCGGTACCGGTTGAACCGGTAAGGAACCGGTCTTATAGGTACCGGAACCGGTACCAAAACAGAACCCGGATTTTGATCTGGTTCGGTAAGAACCGGTTCCGGTCCGGTTCAACGGTCAATTTATTTTTTTAACACTATAAATATACCCATATTTTTTCATTTAAATCACAAATTCACAAACTATTTCATTAATATCTTATAAAATCTCTTAATTTTCAATCTCTCATAAATTCATAATTATTATTTTGTGATATTGACTTGGAGTTCGAAT